>JANKKI010000386.1:0-270123 GCA_025175665.1 Cinchona pubescens | reverse complement strand
TTAAAGATCCATAGAGATAGAACTCGATGCATTTTGGGTTTGTCTCAAGAAACCTATATTAACAAAGTTTTAGAGAGGTTTCACAAGCTGTCTCTTATACACATCTAGATGTGCTGCAAGAAGGTAATGAGGTACCTTCAAGGAACAAAAGATTACATGCTTATATACAGACGGACTGATAAACTAGAGGTGTTTGGCTACTCGATTCGGACTATGTCGGCTGCATTGATTCTAAAATCGACATCGGTTATGTCTTTATGCTAGCCGGTGGAGTCATGTCTTGGAGAAGTGCTAAACAAACTTTGATTGCAACCTCTACTATGGAAGTTGAGTTGAATAAATTAGTTGTCTCTTATACACATCTAGATGTGTCTGGTTCCCTGTTCTTAGAGTGTATTTTCTCATAAACTAAACTAGAATATGGGCATCCCCAAATTTGTACATGTCGCAAACTCGGTTTCCAACCTTTAAATAATTCAAATGGTGTCCTTGGGACAGCCATCAAACATAATACGGTTTAGCCATTACAGAGCCGTCTTAAAAAAAATAAAGTGGTCATTGAACACGTTAACATGAATTGATGATTGCGGATCCCTTGACTAAAGTGGCATGCCTTTAAAGTATGAGGGACTAAAGATCATATAGTCTAGAATGGGACTTTTGTTCCATGATATACTTCATCTGTCATGTTATACACATCAGATTTTGAATGAGGGACCAATTTATAATAAATAAATATTCAATTGCACATACTTTTAGTTATTTGAGAAAACACACTTAAGTTGGACCTATAATAAGCATATTCTAGATGTGTATAAGAGACATCTAGATGTGTATAAGAGACAGCTCTTAACACTATTATGGATAGACATCAAGAGTTTAGATTAGAGGACTTGTCGCCATGATTCATGTATTTTGGATGTCTTAAGAGACAGGATGCATGGTTACGGATTCGAATCATAGACATAGACATGTTAAAGAAATGTTGGAATTTTTGTAATTATCCCATGTGATTTTATTATTTAATAAATTCCAAATATTTGATCCAATATTTAATTCTGATATTTATCAATTTGACTTAATAAATATCTTGTGATAATTATCACATTGTGATAATGATTATACTTGTGATAACTACTTATTCTTACTACGTTTTCGATGGAAAACGTTATAAGATATTATATTTAGTCTCTAGGTCTCGACATTCTATTATCAAAACTACACCATCGTATCGTATTGTCTAGATTTTGAAGACTCCAAATAATTATTTTCTATTTCCTTTATTTGACAAAGGACCCAACAACATCAATGATCGGAGTAAGTCCCTCGATTTTATTCCGCATTTGATATTCTCACATATTATTATGTAATACACAAATTCATTTTTATAATTAAGAAATCTATCAACTTTGTCACATCTTAGATTGTGTATTCAGAATACAGGTGTCATATTATAATTATCTAGTCGTTGAGCTTGCAGTTGAAACCAGGTACATTAATCTATACACATCTAGATGTGTATAAGAGAAGCCTGGGGAGAGTCTTTTGACCAAGACTGTCGACTGTTGCTGGATCCATCTGAACGTCGACAGAATAGCACCACAATCAAAGTGGAAATAATATAGTATTTCAAGTGAAGTATTGGACGAAATTCTAAATTTTCTCTCCCCATCTAATGTATTTAAGAGCCATATAGAATTACAAATCAACATACTTTAATTTTCAATATTTTAGAAGAAGGAAAAAAAAAAAAGCACAGATGTGTTTCTTTCACAAAGCTAAAGGAAACTTAACGTGTTCTGGCCTCATTTGTGTTGACTTGGGCAAACTGCAAAGCTAGGAAAGTGATTAGGATCTATATGTCTCTCTTGAGTTGAAACTTGGGCTCATTTGGCTGGTGTGAAAATGTCTTCATCAAAGTAGTGATAGTATTATATCATCTTATATGCAGAGAATGATTTCTTATTTGAAAGTATATGACAATTGATCTGCTATACAACAATTAACTTGAAGAAGATGATCAACTACTTGCTTGTACAATATCTTATAATTTGGTTCTTGTGTAGTTTGCTTTCAACCGTCACAAATAAACAAGGCCCTTCTAGTTTACTACACAGTGCAATGAAGGCACCTATGTTTCAGCGGGCAGTACTTATGGGGAAAACCTGTAAATTTAACTATAAGATGCCATAACTACCTAAAAGCTTCTAAAACCCTAGATGTGTTCAAGAGACAATTTTGGCAATGATCCGTCTGATAGAGTTTACGGCATGTTTATGTGTCGAGGTGATGTAAACAGCGATGTTTGTGCTGAATGTGTTTCGAAGGCTTCTAATGAAGTGCTTAATTATTGCTCCAATCAGAAAGTGGCGTTTGCTTGGTACGATTATTGCTTCTTACGTTACTCGAATCGATCTTTTTTCTCTGTCTACTCCTTACAGGATGAGAATATTGTGGCTTGGATTTGGAACAAGATGAATGTTACTGAACCAGACAAGTTTAACCAGGTTTTGACAAGTACGATGAATGAGGTTGCAGATCGAGCTTCTAACGATAATCAACCAGATCAAAAGTTTGGTGTCGGAGAAGCTAATTTTTCCACCTCTCAGAGTGTATACACCCTTGCACAGTGTAGAGCTGACCTTTCTAGTAGTGTATCTGGTTAGAAGTCTAACTGCACAAGTTGTTTTAGTTCTGCTATTTCGTTTATACCACAAGGTTGCCCCACTAGCCAGGGATGCAGAGTTGCAGCTTTACTACCTGCATGATTTACACATCTATTGTCTTTACAACATCACTTCCCCTTCGAGTAGTAAAGACAACAGAATAGGTAATATCTTATATAGCTAATAGACAGTACCTACTCCTAAAATGGTATCCTAAAGTAGGTATCTGCTAGTGACCATGACAGCGTCGGATTATTTACAAAATACCAAGGTCATCTAAGAAGTAAGTGATCAACTTGGTTGGTGAATGATTTGAATCGTTTGACAATTGTTGTTAGTCATTTCATATGATGTAACTAACTCATATGGAGTAAAAAAGTAATGACGCGTATCATGCATTCACACTCGATGATATAAAAACTTTTTCTATATCGACAGTGCATAAAAAGTTATTAGAAAAAAAAATACAATTTTAACCCTCAAAGTTTGGGTCATTGTCCATTTTGATTCCATTTACAAAGTTTTACGCAAAACATTTTTAGTTCTCAAACTTTCCAATTTCTACCAATTTAGGACAAATTTAAAATTTTCATCAATTACAAATGGAAAAAGTTACGTGCAAAGCACGTGACTGTTAAATCTCAAGTTCCAAATGTGAAAAATATGCACTGTCGATATAGAAAATCAGTCTAGTTTTGGTGTGCCAAAATTTGAATATGCATCTATGTCTTATACACTTTAGGGATTTATAATCACATTTAGGAGAACAAATTTTCCAACATTTTCTAACAATAGAATAAATTCACCTGAAATTCATAAGTTTGACTCCAAATGTATTTTATACACATAACACTTCCCAACTTATTTCAAGCCATTTAACCATATTTTCACTTTTCCCTCTAACTATTAATGTCTAACCATTCACCATTCTTGTCTATATTATAATACTTCATAACCAATTTTAACCCGTTGAACGACGGATTTAACAATGAATTTTTGCCAAAAAAACCATTGCTAAACGATTTAACGACGGAAAAATTCATTGTTAAATCCGTCGTTCAACGGGTTAAAATTGGTTATGAAGTATTATAATATAGACAAGAATGGTTGCTTAGTACAACTTTGAACTAGTATATTAATCATTTAATCTTATTTAATATTTGTAACTAAGATAAATAGTTTTCATTTAAGAGACCAAATTCAACAAAGCATATTCAAAGATTAAGCTCAATAAATGAAAGGCCGATCTATCACTGTCAAATAAAAGGTTGTATTATACATCAAAGATTAGTCGCGAATTATATTATTATTTTAATTTACTAATCAATTATTGATCATTGTGTTATTATTATCTTTGTTTTGGATATAACTTTTTTAACACTAGATTAAATGGGTTGAAATTAGTTGTGAGGTGTTTTAACCTAGTTTGATTTAGTAGTCACGTGCATGGAAAGTGTTGTAATTTAGATAAGAATGGTAAATAGTAATGCGTTGGCAGTTAGAGGAAAAAGAGGAAATATGGTTAAATGGGTTGAAATCTGTTGGAAAGTGTTATATCCCAAGATAGATTTAACAATTACGTGCAATGCACGTAACTTTTTCCGTCTATAATTGACAAAATTTTCAAATTTGTCCTATATTGGTAGAAATTAAAAAGTTTGATGATTAAATACGTTTTGTTTGAAACTTTGGAGACAAAAATAGACTATGTCCCAGACTTTGAGGGATAAAATTGCATTTTTTTCAAGTTTTAAACTTGAGATTGAACAGTCATGTGCTTTGCTCTTGACTTTTTCACATAATTGACGAAATTTTTAAATTTGTCCTAAATTGGTTAAAATTAAGAAATTTTGGGGACTAAATGTGTTTTGTTTGAAACTTTGTCTACCATGATGTACTACAAGACAAAGTTTGAAGGCTAAAATTGCATTTTTTCCAAAATTATGTTTTTTTTTTTTTTTTTTTCCGTTTTGGGCCGCTTCACTTTCTAGAAAATAAACTGATTTCTGATATGCCAAACATAATACACTGTAATTGCTAATGCAGGCTTTGTACTTTGTAGGAACTATTTTTTTTTTCTTTCTTGACGGTTATAAATGAATATAAACAAGTCGAACGCTTTGATTTTTAATTTTTATTTAATTATTTTAATGAGTTTATAATTTTGTTTAAATTTGACTTGTTTATATATCAAGCTAAATTCGAACGAGTTTTCATTGAGTCAAACTCAAATCGAGATTGAGTTGTTTGGATTATTTACATATAAATTTAAATATTTTAGTTTATCAAATCGAGTTCAAATCGAATACAAAAAATTAACGAGTACTGTATCTTGTTCAACTTTAGTTTGATTATTGTATACACACTGATGAATCAAGCTTAAACAAATTCTTACCGAATTGAAGTTGGTTCGAGTATCAGAGTATTTTGTTCACTTTATAGTCCTATTGATGGTGAAACTTGTGTAAAGAGAATTAATCTCGAGCTTAATTAATTAATAAGGAAAGAAATAAAGAAAACTCGAATCTAGTTCAATAGTTTGGATTATTTTCATATAAATTTAAATATTTTAACTTATCGAATGTTTGAGCATAACAAAAAAATGAACAGTCACTATTGATGGTAAACTTGGTTTGATTATTAATGAACGAAACTGAAACAAACTTATACCAAGTCAAGTTCGGTTCAAGTATGGAGAAGTTTTGTTCGCTTTAACACCTAGTAATGGCGAAACTCATTAATTAGTGAATCTTGAAATTAGATTTGTATCAGTCAAGACAAGATCTAAATGTGTAATTTGATTCAGTAATTCATTAGGCAGAGGTAAGCATACCTCTCTGCATCAAACATGAATTTACATATTATAAATAGATGTTAGCATGGCAGCAGTTACAATCCCAATAAGAGCAGTTTCGGAGTCATACCAATGCTTGATCTTCTACACATTTAGGAGTATAAGCTGTTTGTTGGAACATTTGTACTCCTAAAGAGAAGATCAAGAAAGTGGTATGACTCCGAAATGCATAAGGCAAATTGGTAAGAGATACTAATGATAGCAAATGCGGTATAAGAAACCAATTTACTCATATTGAATTCATTGCTCTAAATTTTTCCTTTTATACATGATTGGAGTAGTATATTAATTTAGTGAATTTATTTATTTGGCGTAGATGAAGATGAAAGCTTAACCATTGATCCTGAATCCTTAAAGTATAGTTTGGCTGCAATTCAAACTGCCACAAATAACTTCTCATATTGTCTCCTTGGCCAAGTGGATTCCCCGTGTACAAGGTTCGTGTAAATAAGTGCATTGTGTTATATCCCAACATAGATAGTGACATCTCCACCGACACACATTCATGCTTATACACATTAAAAGATGTTTCCAAGACAGGTCTCTCAAATTATACTATCTACACTTCTGCAGGGTAAACTACCTAACGGACAAGACATAGCCGTAAAGAGATTATCTAGAAGTTCAGGGCAAGGTGCAGAAGAATTTAAAAACGAAATTGCAGTGGTTGCCAAGCTTCAGCATAGGAATCTAGTTCGACTTCTAGGATTTTGCTTGGAAGGAGGGGAAAAGCTACTCATTTATGAATTTGTTCCAAATAAAAGCCTTGACTATTTCCTCTTTGGTTGGTTTCAAACTAGATACCTTTAGTAAATGTTTTAAACTGACATTTTGCTGTAGATCTTTGTTCGTGTCTTTTGGAAATATTTTATTTTGTGAAATTTAAAACTATCACATAATATTGTCCTTCTTGTTATTATAAAGATCAAGAAAAACAACGATTATTGGACTGGTCAAAACGCTACAAGATCATTGGAGGAATAGCTAAAGGACTCGTTTATCTACATGAAGATTCTCGTCTTAGAATTGTTCACCGTGATCTTAAAGCTGGCAATATATTACTTGATGAAAGTATGAACCCGAAAATAGCAGATTTTGGCATGGCAAAGATTTGCGGCGTCGATGAATTTGAAGGAAACACAAACAGAATTGCTGGGACATTGCAAGTTTTCCATATACAAGTTTAATTTCCGGTACAATTTGGATATAAATTTAAGCATAACCCATTGTCTATCATAAATATATATGAAGCTTAGTAATTAGACTATACAAATATGTGATTATTTCATTATGAAAATGATTGCCAGGATTTTAATTTCATAATCTAAAATGGCCATTTAATTTGTATTTTAGCGGTTACATGGCTCCTGAATATACTACGAGTGGCCAATTTTCTATCAAGTCAGATGTGTTCAGTTTTGGGGTTGTAATTCTTGAAATTATTGCTGGCAAGAAGAATAGCAGCTTCCACCAATCAGAAGATTCTCGAGACCTTTTAACCTATGTGAGTGCAAATCTTTTCACCAGTTTTACAAATGCTCCTTATTAATCTTTTTGTTTTGTATTTAATAACTTTGAAAAATAAACAAACAATAATCATTCTATTTTACATAAACTTTTCTGTTTATAATTGTAATCTCGATACTTGGGATTGATTCTAAACAGGCTTGGGAACAATGGAGACATGGCACACCACTGGCGTTGTTGGATCCAACACTTAATAACTCTTCTGTTGAAAATGAAGTCCTAAAGTGTATCCATGTTGGTTTGTTATGCATTGAAGAAGATGTGGATAGAAGACCTATGATGGCTTCTGTGGTTTACATGCTTAGTGGTAACTCTGTTACCCTTCCAACTCCGCATCATCCATCTGTTTCTCGATGTAACAGATCGAAACCTGTTTCTGAAGAGATAGAATCTGATCGATCTGATACCAGGTTACTAGTTGGGTCTGTGAGTAATTCATCATCTATTGAACTACAACTGAGATAGTGAAAAAAACTAACATTGGAATCAGTGAATGAGAAATTATTTTCACTGACCTTTGAATGGTAATTTATTTTCAAGATTCACTAATCGATCAGTTACTTTCTTGTACATAGTTCAATAGATGATGAATTACTCACAGACCCAACTAGTAACCTGCATTATCAATTATCGATTATGTTCATAACTGTATATAACATTAATCGAGATTATCATTCATCCATGTGTAATTAATATTGTTTAAATTCATGAATTATGGACTTATTAATGATGTATTCATTAATACATTCATGAATTGTGGATTCATATCCATGGATAATTGATGACCTGTTCATTAATTATTGTTTTTTTTATGCAAGCAAACCTAAACTAAATTAATATTGGATTTTGCCCCCTATTCGTATGTGTTTTTGGTTTGTGGGCCTAAATCCAAATAGGTTTTGATTTATTAGCGGGCAAAATCCAATATTAATTTAGTTTAGGTTTGCTTGCATAAAAGACCTGTATATTCAATTATATTGTGGTCGTGTGCAATGTTAGAAAAAATTGATTGTTGCTACTGCTTTGTCCATTGAAAGTTTTAAAAATAAAAATCGTTTTTGTTTTGCTGCTCCAAGTCTCGATTCTGCCACTACTATTCCTTTGCTTTTGCTTTTGGGCCATCAATTTCTTTTCAATCTTGTGGGTTAATTAAAATTATGAGTCTTATTTGGGTTATTTAAATCCTACAAGATAGAAAAGAAAATTATTAACCTTATTTGGGTTATTTGAATCCTACAAATTGATATCAGAGCTTTGTGTGATCCTGAATAAATAAAAAATATATATTCTATGGATAATTCATACATCTCGAAATAATCTATAATTTAAAATCAAATTGCAAGAACTCAGGAAACAATATGAGTTGGCCCAGATGAAACTAATCGAGCCAGTTAAAATTTTATTGGCAGAATTAATGACCTTGCCAAGGATATGAGAATTTATGGTGAAATTCTTGAAGAAGTTAAAGTTGTATATGAAAAAAATCCTTGTCAATAAGTACAAAATTTCACACACAATAGACGGGTTCTTGAGGCAACCAAGGACCTGAGTACTCTGAAACTCAATGTACATGGAAGGTGAATTAGTGACTTATGAGATGTCCTTGAATCAACAACCTGACATAAAATTGAGGAGGCATTGCAAGCCAACGTAGATCAACCCAAACAAAAGGAGGAGACAGTGAGTTTGGCCGAAACAAATCAAAGAGGTCAAAATTTCAAAGGTAGAGGATTGGCTACTGTAATTTTCGTCACAGAAGATTTATATTACCAGCAAAAAAATAATATTATAATTTTAGGAGTGAGCAACAGAATAATAAGCCAAACAATAATTTTCAAAGAGTTGATAGATCTAAAATTAAATGTTATTATTTTGGTAAAATCAGACATTATCCAAATGAATGTTGGCATAATAAAAATCGTGATGGAGAGGTGTATACATCTAGATGTGTATAAGAGACAGCTCTTGCCTTGTGATCCATAACTTTACAGTTTTCTTTTTGATGAAAATAAAAAGAATGAATGGTTTATTGATTCTGGCTGTAGCAATCACATGTGCGACAAAGAAATTTTTTTCGATCTGGATGAATCTTTTAGATCTTATGTAAAGTTTGAAAATAATGAAAAATTTGTTAGGAAAGGGTAGAATTGGTATTACTTTGAAAAATGTATTCCAATTTTATATTTGATTTATTTCATTTGCCAAGTTTATATCATAATTTCTTAGTTTGGGATGAGTTATTCAAAAAGGATATGATTTGCAATTTAAACTTAGTGTTGGTATCGTCCTTTCTGTCTCTTATACACAATTGCTAGATGTGTATAAGAGACCATAATTGTTTATGGTCTCTTTTTCTAAACTGTGGTGATTTATCTTGTCTCTTATACACACTTTTGATGTGTATAAGAGACAGGAACCTCCTTTTTGGACAAATCTGAGAATCAATTGTAACGGTTTTTTTGCCCTCCAAGTCTTGTTTATTAATTACCTTTTATTAATTATTCTAACAAATAGTGTGAGTCTTGCTTCTTTAACCTTTTTACAAAAAAACAAGACTTGGAGGGCAAAAAAACCGTTACAATTGATTCATTCAGATTTGTGCTCAGTAGAGGTTCCTTCCAATAGTGGTAGTAAGTATTTTATCACCTTTATTGATGATTTTAGCAGAAAGACTTGGGTGTATTTTCTGAAAAATAAATCTGATGCATGTGATATTTTTAAGAAGATTAAGTATTATGTGGAGAAGCAAAGTGGTTATTTCATTAAAATTTTGAGAACTGATAGGGGCACTGAATTCTTGTGTGACAGCAATACATGAAGCAGCAAAAAAGTATTTGATTGTCTTTCCTATGCCTTTCTTGATGTTTTGAGGAAGAAATTGATGACAAGACCTAAAATGTATTTTTCTTGGCAAAATCATGAGACAAAGGTACAAGTTGTTTAATCCTAATACAAGAAAATTGATTATCAGAGAGATGTTACTTTTGATGAGCAAAGGTGCTGGAATTGGTCTAAAAAGGAACCCAAGCCATCATCAAGACCTCTACATGTTTTTCCAATTGTGGAGGAAGAGAGTTCTAGTAGACAGCTAGATGTGCCAGTTGTGCAACCTATTTCAGCAGAGTTATCCTTATACACAAAGATGTGTATAAGAGACAGGCATTTGTACGATCTATGTTATTTATAATGATTTGCTGGATGGCATTGACTACTCTTCCACCAACAAAGAAGCCAATTGAGTCAAGTGGTGTACAAGATCAAAATCAAATCAACTGAGGTAGATCACTTCAAAGCGGATGGTTGTTAAAGGCTACAAGCATAAGGGTATGTTAAGCTAGTGGCTGTCTCTTATACACATCTAGACTTGACACTGTTAGAATGATTATCTCACTTACTGTGAATAATTATTGTAAAATTTATCAAATAAGAGACGATCTATTCCACCATCTAAGTTTGCTCAAAAAATATGGGTGGCCCCAGAAAAGAAGTATTACTCTGAAGTTGTTCAAAGAAGAAGTCGGCTAGGTCTTGGATTTTAAGATATTAGACGACTAATGAAAACTTGTATACCAGAATATTATTTAGGATATAAGTTAGGGGGCATAAGGATCGATGATGCTTCTCGATTATCACAGTAGCATGGAAAGCACTGTCTCTTATACACATCTAGATGTGTATAAGAGACAGGTATCTTAGACCAAAATTTGATACTTGACGAGATGATCCCACATCTTGAGATTGAGCAACCTAGAAGGACAAATTTGATCTAGCTCATGAGTCAACAAGGTAAAGGCGGATAACAAGTTCAGGAGATTCTCGAGTCTAAAGGCAAACATCATGGATCCAAGAAGTGTTAGAACCCGAACAACAAATCAAAACCAAAATAGCTAGAACAAGTAGTTTTGTAAGTTAAAAGAAATTTGGCAAAATTAATTAAAAACATAAAAGACCTTTCTATGTCCTGTGAAGTTATGGATCACAAGGCAAGAGTGTGCAAGTTTTGCATGGGACAAGAGCAACAACCAGTCAAACAAGTGAACTTTGTTGAAGTTGATGAGGCAATTATTCCCATTATCTCCGAGGCGAACTTGGTTCACAACATGACCAATGCATTAGAATAGATACGAGCATTTCCTATATAAGATTTTCTCCCATCACAAGGTTTGTTCATACTCAATGATACATTATGGACAAGGAAAGATCCTTGTGACATTTACCTCTAAAAATTGATCTCTCCGACATATGTACTACAAAGACCAACCATGATGGTGAATTTAATTCTAGTTCTTTGCTTAATGAGACTGCTATTAAACTTGTTTTTAAGGATGATAACTTAATTCGACTAAGAAAGGATGTTTGTGGGAAAAGGGTTTTTTTGTTGGGGCTTATTTATACTTGATACTACTAGTGATGGAATTAATAAGAATGTTACTTTTGTTAGATTGTAGCATGCCACATATCAATTTAATGCAATATTCTCATGTCTCTTATCTACATGTGTATATGTGACAGGGCATATAATCACTGTCCTTTAAATTTACTAATCATAAGTTCACAAAATGTGAAATTTGTGAAAGCCAAACATCATTAAAAAAATTTTCTTTAAAACCGTTAAAAGAACTAGTGGTCTTTGACAATTTATGTTGATCTTGGAGAGTTTAAAAATAATATAGTAAATTTTTTTCTGAAAATATATATATCTTTTGTTTTGATCTATATAGTGTATATATAGTCAATTATACTAATCTAGATGTGTATAAGAGACAGACCTTAAGAGAAATTTGCAATAAAGTTAAAAATCAGCTAGACTTGTAAATTAAAAGATCTCCTGTCAGATATCAATGCGAGTACCCCTTTAATTTGTTGAACATTTTCCAAATTCATCATAAATTAATTCACGACACCATTTTATCTCTATTAGACCTAAATCTTTTAATCTCTTTGTCTAGCTGATTTTTAACTTTATTTTTGAATTTATTGAACATTACTTCAGCTTATCTCTGTCTCTTATACACATCTAGATGTGTATAAGAGACAGGCCTAGATGAGTTCCTGGGCCTCACTGAAAAGTTTTACTAGATTTTTGATTTGTAAACTTAGAAAGGTTATGCTCATAACTTTGAGATCTCATGGTTATGGGTGTCTAACTAAAGTTGGAATGCTAGATTTCAAAAGAAATAAAATTTGGACTAAAACTAGTCTTTGACAATGTCTTCGTATGGTATGCACGTCATAGTACTTCTCATAGGTCCTTGGTTTTGAAGTCTAATCATATTATAAAAATTAAGGATGCTAAATACTTTGAGAATATTTTCTCAATTAAGAAAAATTCTATAAAAACATCATCTCAAGAAATTCAACACATAGAAAAAGACAAACTAATATTTTCAAGAATTCAAAAGTAAGATAGCAAGGTGAAAACTTATTTTGGGTCTGATTTTATAAATGTTGTTAAACATGAACTAGTCCAGAATGAGTAATCATATATAGGAATTGGTAGATTTTTCTAGAGGGCGTAAGTACCCATTGGATGTATCTGGGTGTTTATGAAGAAATTAATTTTTGATGGTTTTATTGATAAATTTAAGGCACAATTAGTGGCAAACAGATTTACACAAAAGAAGGCATTGATTACTTTGATACTTATTCACTTATTGCTATAATCACTATCATTAGGGCGCTTGTCACTATTGCTTCTATTTATAATTTGATTGAGTTTACCAAAATTCACTTGCCTGATGGATTTTCTTAAAAAAAAAAAATTAACTCACTAACGGATAATTCCATCACAAATAAGCTACCGATCCGGTTACCAATATTTTCCCATTGGTACAATTTCATAACTATTTTAAAAAAATAAAGCTAATTCTATCCCTCAAAGTATTTTAAAATAAATACACTAAAAACAATATAATTTACCAACGGATTTTTCCACGTAAAATCATAATAAATTCGCTACAAATACATTTGTTAATTTTTTTGTGATTTTCACTATTCTATTGGAAATTCCATCACCAATGAAAGAATTAAATCCATTTTTAATTTTAGTTAGAAATTAGTTGATTCTCCTAGCAATATTGAGGTATCAAAGAGAATTTGGCTGACTTTGTAACTAAATGACTGAATAGAAATTTGGTCTAAGATACATCATGGTGGATGAGACTTAGACGCCCTGAGGAGAATTTAATGTCATGGCAATCTACACTAGAGTAATTGACAGATCCCATGAAGTAGTTTTAATGGGTAATAACAAGTCATAAAAACAGTCCATTAGCACTATCAACTATGGTGCCTCACTTGGTGTAGATAGTGCTTACTATCTAAATTCTGAAGGGTAAGTCAATAACTCTTAGTGAGCTTTTATCCTTTGTAGGTGGTGTATGGTAGTACACACTTGATAACCACACTTACATGAGTTTGGAAGTGAAAGTCGCTTTTTATGAGAATAACAGGTATACTTTTAGACCACTCATGAACATTCAAGTAGGGTGCATGGTCTAAATAGTACCAAATCAAGAGTTTACAATTAATTGAAATCTAACAAATGATTAGCTATAGAAATGTGCATTAAGGAGGAAGGTTCAAGACCTTGGTCTCCTATTTTTTATATACATATTAGTTGAATGTACTAAGTTCTATTAAAGTCTACAAGACATCGGCATTTATGTATTAGATTTCTTTATTTAGTAACACTTCCGAATTTATAAGAATCATGTGAGAATCATCCTGTATATCAACTTACAAGGCTCTTATCATCAGTAGATGTCTAGCTGGGAGTCAACACTATGCATGGTTAGTGGTTTGGACAAATTTCCTATACCATACACGTGGTGTGGTGTGGTGTGGTGCCTGAAAATTGCTAGAGTTTTAGTTCTTGTAATTTTTTGCGGTGCCTAAAAATTGCTAGAATTTTAGTTCTTGTAATTTTTTCTTGTATTATTTTCAATCTACCTCTAAACTGACTTGAGTTTCAGTTATTTAAGGAATACTGCTACTGTGTTTAGTTGCTTGTGTCACTGCTACCTTTGCTATACACATTTGCTATCTTTAGTTATTGACATCTAGATGTGTATAAGAGACAGGTCTTGTACTAACTCATGAATGAAATGGAACTTGATGTCCTATTTTTCCATTCTTGCTTGTCTAGTAGAACTATAGGTTTCCTTCACTTGCCACTGAGAAATTTCTTAATTTATGATGAATTTGGAAAATGTTCAACAAAGTAAAGGGGTAGATTTGTGCATTGATTCTGCCAGGAGGATCTTCCCATTTAGCAAGTACGCTCATACTCATGAATGAAATGGTATCACTTGTACAAATAAAATAAAAGTAAGAATAGGAAGGTGTATAACCATTACAATTCTCTCAAATAATCTTACTTGTGTTTAACTAGACATTGCTTAAATTAATTAAGTATCTTCAAATCACATCAAATAGGCTACACCTTTTAAAGAGGGTCGGACTGGCCAAAGCCTAACGGGTCAAGCCCGACCATGTGTCATGGCATGATGAGTGGAGAAGAAGGTGATGGTTTAGGCCAGTCGGAATGAAATTCTTGGCCCAGAACTCATCTAGGCACTCCACGGGAGTGGAATGGGACATGCTCAAAGCCAGTTGGCCTCATGGTCTGCCCATAGACTAATTCACTTTCAATGAATTGAAATTAAATCTTAATTTGTTTCAAACAAGTAATTAATAGTCTATGTTAATAATTATTATTAAAATTTATGTATAATACATAGAAGTCTAAGTTAATATTTATTATTTGAAGTCATTACTTATTAGCATGTCATGTTTCATAAGTTAAGAGAGGAACTAACAAATAATTAGACTTAGTTATTAGAACAAGTCATTACTTAATATTCAAAGTTATTTAATTCAAATTATCTACTTGTTACTTAAAATTATAATTCAAGAAATTCAAATTATTTACTTATTACTTAAAATTATTACTTATTATTTCAAAACTAATAACTCAAATTTAGTATTTATTTAAAAATTGTTTACTTGTTATTTATTAGTACTTTATTTTTCACTAGTTATTACGTAATAAAGTTACAATTTAGTATTTCAATTAATTAGTTATTAGTACTTAATTATTCTAAGTTAGTACTAATTAGGCCAATTTATTACTTGTTGTTATAAGTAAATATTAAATAAGGATTAATTAAATTTTGCCCCTTGTAAAATTCTTATATCATTAGATGTGTATAAGAACATTTATAACATTTATCCCCCATCTAGGTTTGTTGCTAAGAAACCTATGGGTTATGTCAAAACATGTACATAATGTTTACGCAATACTAAATTACTCTCATAATTTTACGGGTTGATTACATTTTACCCTTAGTAATGCTACAAAACAATACTTTATTCCGTTAGTATTCTCGCCCACCAGCGTATAAGAGGAGTGCACCCCAGGATAGTCGTGTTCAAAAAAATTTGTGAAAAATCCAGAACCAAATTTTTTCTAGGATTATAACTATAGCAACAAAATTAGCTAAAAATTACAAGAGAACCATTAAGCAGGAGAGATCCGTTATTATACTTTCCTTATAAATGCTTAGAACATATATAAATAACGTATAAAATTACACTAATATAAATATCGGGGATTATAGAACAAAGTAAAGAAATAATTTTACTAATAAAATAAGTGAATATAACCAAATTTGACTAAGAATCAAATGGATGTGAAATCTAGTTTTTAAACAGAATTCTTGAAAAAGAGGTTTATATTGAGCAGCTTGCAGGTTATGTCAAAAGAGTCAAGAAGATAAAGTTTACAGATTAAAAATGGCATTGTATGGGTTAAAACAAACTCTTAGGATTTGATACACTCGTGTAGATTCATATTTTGTTGATCGTGGATTTCAATGATACCCATATGAGTATACTTTGTACATCAAATTTAATATAGGCAGAGATATTCTCATTGCATGCTTATATGTAGATGATTTAATTTTTACAGACAATAATCCCAAATTAATTTCTGAATTCACGGAGGCTATGATTAGCCATTTTGAGATGACAGATTTGGGGTTAATGTCATATTTCCTTACTATTGAAATTTGTCAATTGGATACAATTGATAGATTTCTCAAATAAATGATGATGTATAACTTACAATACTTTCTTTTGAATCAATCACTAACCAATCACTGACCCCGGTATCCAACAAGGCTAGTAACAAAATTAAAATTGTCATTAGAAGGTATACAGGCAGCTAAGAAGATTTTGAGATACATACGAGATACGTAGTTTGATGGTATTTTTTATTCTTCTACTGATGATACTAGCCTTGTTGGATATACAGACAGTGATTGAGCTAGTGACATGATTCAAAAGAGAAGTATTTGGAGTTATACATTTTATTTGGGTAATTGTGTATTTTCATGGTCGTCAAAAAATCATTTGTCAAGTTGAAGAAAATGTTGGGCATGATCAAATTTGAAGATCTTGGTTTAAGGAAAGCAATGTAGGAGTTAAACCAAGTACCAATAGGAATTAGGTCCGTTTATTAAATCCTATTCATATGTGTTTTAGGTTTGTGGGCCTAAATCTAAATAGATTTTTGATTTGTTAGTGGGGCCAAATTCAATATTCACTTAGTTTAGGTTTGCTTCCATGAAAACCTATATATTCAATTATATTGGTGTGGCGTGTATGCAGTGTTAGAAAAAAATTGATTGTTTCTGCTTGTCCATTGAAAGTTTAAAGAAAATAAAATTCGTTTTTGTTTTGCTGCTCCATGTCTTGATTCTTCCGCTACTATTTCTTTGCTTTTGCTTTTGAGCCATCAATTTCTTTCAATCTTGTGGGTTAATTAAAATTATTAGCCTTATTTGGGTTATTTAAATCCTACAAGATTGAAAAGAAAATCATTAGCCTTATTTGGGTTATTTAAAACCTCCACATTTAATAATTGTACTCCCTTCGTCCCATTTTATTTGATATGGTCAATTTGGCACACAGTTTAAGAGTAGTTAATAATTGACCAACTAATAACACACTTTTTCGATTATTATCCCTATATTCAAATTCAAAATTTATTAGTTGGTGTTGGAGTTTTAAAATTTGAAATGGTTTGTGAAAGTATTTAATGCTCTAATATGAATTTAATGTCATTTTTAGGGATTCATATAACAGGGTAAAATACTTTCACAAACCATTTTTAAATTCATATTAGAGCATTAAATACTTTCACAAACCATTTCAAATTTTAAAACTCCAACACCAACTAATAAATCATGAATGTTTTATAGAGAGAAAGTTTAGAAATATTCTACAAGTTCATTGACCTTGTTAAGTAGTGCAATTTACAAGGGTGGAGTTGTTGAAATCCTAGGAAGCAATTATATAAAATACGTTTACACCAAGTGACGGATAATTACTCCTTAAGGACAAAGGGTTAAATGCTCCATTGACAACAACTATATTTATTATTTTGTGTTAATCAAGTTCACCTTTATCAAGTAAGCATTTGTATGTTTAATGATTTATTCTATAACATATAATTATATTTAAACCAAGATTACAAATGATATCATTGTTTTTCCAACAACAAATGCGTATACATGTATTTTTTTTCCTTTTAATATTTTTGTAGTATGATGAAGTATGCGTAAACATTAGTACATCTAATTATACATACAACACATTCTTAAGATAATTCTTCGAGCATGTTTTGATGAACATTGTATATTTCCATTTGGTTAATTACGACTCGCTAAATTAAACTCATTTTCACAACTTCTATGAAAAAAATGTTATTTTTCACCCATTTTTTCATTGTATAACAGGGTAGTAAACCTTACTGAGCTCGCATTTGGGGAAGGGTGATACATGGTACCTAGCATAGCGTTAAAAGAGAGAAAATTCTAAAAGTGTTACAAATAAAATTATTCTACAAAAAGGGCAATTATGGTTGGGGTTTGGACAAGAGGGTTTTTTGTGCTTTTTCAATGCGAGTACCCTTGCAAGTTACTAGTAATATTCTAAAGGGAAAAATGTATTTGAACCCCTAAATTTGGGGTCACTACAAGAATTATCCATTTTTGTGATTTGTATAATTTTGATAATCACAAATACAATCACTCTGTAATACGACAAGTCATAAAAACTAGTAATTCCAAGTCACAAATGATAATGTGACTTCCATTTATAAGTCACAAGCAGTTTTTGTGACTTTGTAGACGGTGATCATCATTTGCGAGTCACAAACTAAAGTATTTGTGACTTGCAAATGAATATCACACTATCATTTGTGACTTGAAATTATTAGTTTCTATAGCTTGTGGTGCCACAAAATGATTATATTTGTGATGTACAAAATGAAACAAGTCGCAAATAATTATTTTTCTTGTAGTGGGTCGTGACCCAACTTGAATCCCAAAATTTATAACAATACATATTTAATCCTCATAACTTTCCAATTTCTAGCAAGTTAAGGACAAATCCACAAATTTTGGTTTATAGACATAAACTCATGAATGAAATGGAACTTGATGTCACTATCCTGTCTCTTATACACATCTAGATGTGTATAAGAGACAGGATTAATACTAAGAACATTCGAAACTAGTACCAAAATTCAAAAATTTATGATACATATATACATATAGACTCTAATTTTTACACATGAAGATGTGTATAAGAGACAGGCGCTGGGCAGAGAGCTGTAGATTAGATGTGTATAAGAGACAGCTGGTAGGTGTTACAATCTAGATTAGATTTAACATCTGTCAGTTAACTTCAATCTATTTAACTATATTTTACTTTTTCCTATAACTATCAACACCTAACCATTTGACATTCTTGTCTATAGTATCAATAAATAATTCATCCTCACTCATATTATAATCAGAATTAGCTAGGGAAGACCATTGGTAACTCGAGAAAATTAGAGTTATATGTATATATGTATCATAAACTTTTTGAATTTTGGTACTAGTTTCGAATGTTCTTAGTATTAATCTTTGAGTAGAAGCATGTTTATCAGTGCTTATATCATAATTTAATATATAGTAGTACTTACATATATTTGGTGTATAGAAGGTGAATATTATACAAAATTGGGGGCACAAGTGAAGAAACCTAGGTGGGAGAACCAAAGATGCAAGATTTTGAGTTGTTTCCAAGGACAATGATGGAAATTGTTATAATAACCCCTAACCTTACTATAAATACCCCTTTGGGGCCTAATTTTAGGAAGTCACATTAGTTTTTCCTTTCTGAAGTCTCCTCCCCACTTCGGAAGAAATTTCTAGTTCTTCTTCTTCCTTTCTTCTAGTTTATATTTTCCCCCATTGTTGTAGTTTGGTTCTACTACTTGTAAGACTTCTCATTTATATTTAATGTACTTTTATGCATTTATTCTATGTTAGCTTAGCCTACAAAATCCTCTTAAATACTTTTCAAACTATCAAGTCTTCCATTAAATGATTACTTTACTAGTTTTTTAGAATTCTTACTTTGTTTGATTTGATTGTGTCGATATGTTTTATTTTACTATATTGTCATTTAATATGCTTTTATGTAGTCATGGTTAGGGTTTTTTGAAGTCAGTGGGTTAGGTGGTATGCACCTACTCTAGTTTACTAATTTTCTAGAATTCTTACTTTGTTTGATGTAATTGTGGTCCTAAGTTTTATTTTGCTTTATTGTCGTTTAATATATTTTAATTAGTTATGGGTTAGAGTTTTGTGATGCCAATTTCATATGTGTAGAGGTTAATGTGTTACTTAGGTGATAAAATAGATTAATTGGACAATACTAATGGGCTTAATAGTTAATTAAGGGAATTGATCACTCTACTAGTTAAATTGGCCAATTGAGGGGATATATATATATATATATATATATATGAAACTTGTGATTCATAGTAAAACACTGATTCGCTCGTTAGACCTAATTCTATCTTCATAGATTTCTCGAGACGGTATTTTCTTACGAAGTTTTGTTATAGGATTATAAGAGATGCCTAACATATTGCATGAAATCAGGTTGGTTGTGTATCCGCCAGATACCATGCAATATATACACACACACACACACACACACACATATATATTGATAAGCTCCTAAATGTCATATATTTTATGTGTCGTTTACCTCCGTTTTAATGTAATTTGAGTAATAATTGAGTAATTATGAACTAAAATAGTTTATTTTGAGTTTTGTAGGGTTTGAGTAAAGAATAACTTAAAATGGGTCACAATATTGGAGGAAAACATTCACTAGCGTGGTGCAAATCGGAAACAGCTTGGAAGATCAAGCATAACTCTCTTGGTCGAGCTCTGATTTCTGTGATTTTGGATGATTTATAAAGCTAAGGAATTTTTCTACAACTTTTGTGTTTTAAGTTTTGTAGGATTCTATAAGCATCTCATTCAAAATTGCAAAGTTAGAAAATATGCACCGCCGAGGAGTGCTTCTGGCATAGTTTGGTAGATTGATAATAACTTTCTTGTCCGAAGTCAAATTGAGGTAATTCAAGATGTTTTAGATGTGAAAAAGAGATAGAGATACAGTTTAATTTAGCGAGTCGTAATTAACCAAATGGAAATATACAATGTTCATCAAAACATGCTCGAAGAATTATCTTAAGAATGTGTTGTATGTATAATCAAGATTGACAACCTTGGACCAAGAATTCTTAAACCTTTTCTTATGTTATTTAGTTTTTGTTCTATGATTCTTTTATTGTTTAATGCTTTCTAGGGTTACATATTTTTCCTTAATTTCAAATTTAATGCTTTCTTTACTTGCTTTCGTAGATTAATGGTTAGAGTCGTATATTTGCTTTCATAGATTAATTATAATTTTAGTTCTTAGATTAATTTATTCAAATCTCTTCCATAATGATTTCTTCAAATAATGTTCAAGTCAAATAACCGGTAATTGCTAAACCAATCCTTGTGGATTTGACCCCTACTTCCGCTATATACTATTGATGTCGTACACTTGCTGTGTGTTATCTAGTTAATAGTTGGATTAGGAGATTATAAATTTTATAACTAGATATATCACGTATCATATATATATATATACTTTTCTAGTTATATTGGCTAATTGAGGGGATATACATATATATTTATATATGTGTGTGTATGTAAACTAAACCTTATTGGAAACTAGGTTACATATAATATTAACCTAAAATACACCAAATTATAAACTGTATAATTGTCTAGCATAAACTTATTTTTGAAACAGTATTGAGAATTCTAGTTTTTAACTTAATTTTAGCTTAATACTAAGTAAACCAATACTTAAATAATATTTTAATAAATAATCAATAATTGACTAATGGATACTCATGTGATCGATCCCTACTTCCATTAGCTATTATTTGACCGCATATACTTGTGGATTGTTATCTAATTAAGTTGGTTGACTTAGGTATATTTTTACAACTAAATTTATGTTTTGACAACAACCATTCTACGGAACATTAGATTTATTGTTACCATTACTATTTGTGGAATTATCGTCCTCACTACCACCCCTTTATCAGACTTAACACTCTCATGTTCAGAACCAACACTCCCATTTTCAAAACTACCTCTACTATCTTCAGAACCAACACTCCCTTCTTTAAAAAATTGATCTCTTATTATCTGGATTTTCTAAGGGATCATAACCTAACTCTTAAATCTTAATTTCATGAAAAGACTCATCTCAAGTTTTAATTATAATTAAAAATTTATTTGTGAGTGGGACTGTTGTGGAACCCACCCACTTGCATTAGTTGGAAGAAATCTTTCAACTAATTGCTTAAGAAGCACTCAACTACTATAAATAAGAGTCTTCTCAACCACAAATAAATACTAATATAAGACATACTACATTATTTCTCTCTCTAATTACACTCCATATTATTACAAATACTATACTAAACTACACTCTATCTATAACCTATATATAAATGCGAGTTGTTTCTATATTAGTCTTGTTCCTCTCTTATAAACATTTAGATCCTTTCTTGTGATACCTAATATACCCGCTCTTAAGATAAAATATAATTTTATTAGAAAAAAAAATATTTTTAATGTAGGCTTATAGAATCCCTGTGTAGTTTAGTATATCACCATGTAGTTTTTAGTCATACAATTAGACTCAGAAATAATGCTGTTATTATAGACATCTAGATGTGTATAAGAGACAGAAATAATAGATATCCAATCTACACAAATAGTTATGTCTATGAAGAGTATTTTAGATATCAATTATACCCATCTAAAATACTTTCATTTAATATAATAAGATTATCTATTTTTATAATACTATTATTATTTATTATATATGTTTCAAACTGCTATAACATAATTCTTTATATTTATATGAATTTTTGTGTCTTATGTATAATCTAGATGGTAAAAATTTATTTGTATAAATATAATTTCTATTTGAGCATTTTTAAATAAAAGTAGTTTTTATAGCTATTACGTATGTTTAAATTGTTTCTCCCATAAATTATTACGAAATTTTGCTATAAATATGTAATAAGAAGGTATAAATTTTTAAGAGTAGAAAAATAATTTATATTTGAGCAAAAAATAAATAAAAATATTGTTTCATAATTGTTATATGTATTTATAACCATTTAAATTTCCAATAATAAGACAAATTATTATTATAACAATGTAGTTATTTGGTGTTCACATGTTATTATTTTAAATTTATCTAACTGCAACTCAAATTACGCTCTTGTATGTTATTTAATTAGAATCATTTGTGTTGTTTTATATATTTTCATATGCCAATAACATCTATAACTATCTTGAGTAAAACTGTATAAAACTTTTGACTCTATTATAATGTGATTAATCATGTACTTGTTTTGGTTATAACATGCAGTTATTGTGGTTTAGGATCAATGTATAATAAATAATTAGTTGTTCAACGTAACAAATAACTTATATTGTTGGACTTTCAAATTTATTAGTGTTAATGCCTTCTTTTACTTATGGAATTAAGCTTAATTTTTCCAAAAAATGTTCAATCCCATTAACATTTAACAAAAAATAAATAACAAAGAGAAAATGCCTTTGACAAACTAAATGCATTATATTTAACTTGACTGGATTTTATACATGCAATAACATATCTTTTTAATATCAAGTTTTCCTATAACTTAAAAATTAATTAATTAATAATTACAAATAAAAATTTTAATATTTATAAAAGTGAAAAATAGTGGAGTATATAATACTGTGTATAAGAGACAGCTCCCAATTTATCTCAACCCATTTAACCTTATTTTTTTCCTTCCCTACACGAAGAAAAAAAAATAAACAAGCAACAAAAGTAAAGCTCGAGCAAAATAGAAAACTCACAATTTTAGTTGAGATAAAAGTATTTGTTAATTTTATATCTCTTTAATAGTAATATTTGATTACAAAATCCTTATATTTAATAATATTATTTTGTAAAATATGGAGGTTTACAATAACTATTTATGAGGTAGAAAAAAAAATTCAACCCATGATTTGATGCAATGCCTAAAATATTCCAAATAATTATTGTAACACATACAAGAATTCTACCCTAATTTGTGATGCTAATATAAAAAAAATAATTAATAAAGAAATAACACAAATTATGAAAATAAATCATACTATTAAATACTCTAAATAATTGTTGGAATATGTTGAGTTTAAATGTCAACTTTGGAAACTACAATGCCAATTGTTACAATATTTGACAAAAAAAAATATTGGTAAAATAGAGAAACTATTAATGAGGTAAAAAAATTACAACCAATGGTACGATACATGCCCAAAAATATTTTGGAATAATTATAACCCTAATTAAAACCTATAAGAATATTACAATAAATTGTTGGAATGGCATATATCTAGTAAGTATGTAAGTAATGTAAAAAATAATATAAATTATACAAATAAAATCACACTATTAAATATTCTAAAATAATTGCAAATGTAGATTGTGTACATACACATCAACTTTGGATATTATAATGCAACTTTTTATACTATTTAACAAAACAATGAAAGTGTAGATTAAATATATTGGTAAATAATACAAGTAATTAATCCAAAAAGTATTCAAAAATAAAAATAATATTGACACACTTTTATTAGTTTTAATTTTCTTTATATATTTAATAAATATAAATTTTAGTTTCATAATAAAATACTATATCAAAATATAATTTCGGAATTAACCACGTTTGATACCATTCAAGATTAGTATAGTATTTGTAATAATATGGTATGCTGTCTCTTATACACATCTATATATATCTATTTATTTTCATCTTTTGATAATGATCTTAGTATAGAATGTGATACCTATCCATATTATTATAGAGAATATGTATGTTTAATTTGTTTACTTTGATGTTTTCGTTCTTTATATTTTACTTAGGTTCATTTTTTCTTATTTTTTTGAAATTTTATTTAATCATTTTTTAATTATTATCATATATTATTTGATCACATGTAAATATTTTTTCCTAATAAAAGATCAATTTTAACATAGATCATCTATATAATGGTGTGTATTACTTATACAAATCTTATGTGTATAAGAGACAGATATATATATTAATAAAAGAAAATAATTATTTGTGAATTTATAATCATTGGTGGTATCATTATAACAATTATAAATTGGGAATCTAAAAGAAATAGAAACTATTTCGAACAACATATAATCATATTTTGTGCCAATATCAATATGAATGAAGAGCTCAAACTTCAAAGTTCCAGTAGAATATTGAAGCGAATATTATCGTAAGTTTAAGATAACTGAAATGTAACTCAAATGGTAAGACTACACTTCACATATGATATAGGTCATGGGTTTTGATTCATCAAGAGGATAAGTAGATATTCACAATAAATCATCTTTTTTAAAAACATTTAATTAAAATATATGAAAAAATGCCAATATATTCTCTACACGTTTACACAATATGAGACACAAATAAATTAATTATGATAGAAATTTATATAAAATATAATTAGAAATAACGTATTATTTATGGACATCTTATAGTCCTACTAATTTTTAGTTTCACGTGTATTTCATATAAATCTAAAGAATTATGTTCATTAACAGTTTGAAATGCATCTGTCAAAGCAACAACTAGAATAATTTATTATGTCTTTATACTTTAAACATCATTTTAATAACTAAATGTCATACCAAAACAATAATATGAAAAATCATATTATATTAGAGTCAAAAGTTTTATACTTTTACTCAAGATAGTTATAGATTTTATTGGCATATGAAAATAAATTCACTTTTTCTTTTTTTTGAAATTATAATTAATTAATTTTGTAGTTATAGTCCATATATCATTTAATTTCCTATAAATATTTTTTGCTAATAAAAAAATATCTATACTTTATCTACAAAATGATGTTTGGTACTTGATAGTGATTTTATTTTTTAAGTAATGACAAAGAATATACAAATATATTTAACAAGTTCAATATTATGTATATTCAAATATCTCTTTACTTTAATAGCTAACTCCAGTATAGCCCATATTTATCTCCAAGGATTAAATCTAATCCTTGAATTAAATTATTAATTTAATTTATTTATGAATTATTATTGTGTTATTATTTTCCTTTATTTAGATATAACTTTCCCACGCCAGGTTAAATGGGTTGAGATCGATTGGGAGAGTGTTATAACCCAAGTTATATTTAACAGTCAAATATTTGCTAAATTAATAGCAATTGGAAAGTCGAGAGTTCAATGCGTTTTATCTGAAATTTTGGGAACCAACATGGAACTCTCCACTAAACGAGAACAAAAAAAATCAGAAATTATTATTGAATTTTAAATCTAGTTCTGTATAAGAGACAGATTGGGGTGGGAATCAACAACAGGGGTACATATGTAAATTTACTATTTAATAGTGTGATTTTATTTGTATAATTTATATTATTAAATTACATTACTTACATACTTACTTTTATATGCCAACAGACCAAAATTTATCTGTAATATTCTTAGAAGACAATGGTGGACGGACATCAAAGAGAAAGCAACAGAAATCGAAGAGGCAGCCATGTACAACAATAAATGACCACATGAAGGATTCCTGCCATTGTCACAAAATAAATAAAAAGATCATATGGAATCAAATTAAAAGGAATGTAGCTTCAATCACATTATTTGAAGGGTATTTTTTTTTAAAATAAACATTTACAGCATCCTTTTATAATTATTTAATATAGAATTTTTTATTCCATAAACTCCTAAATTAATTTACGAAAAAGGACAATCTATTTATACAGTCTGGAGATGTGAAAGAATAATTTGTGGCGCCTTACCATTTACGTTGAAAGTTTATAAAATTTTTACATTACTTTTTTTATTTTTGGGGTTAATTCCGAAAGCCTATTCTTATAGTATAAAAAGTTATCTGTCTCTAATATCCAAAGTCTGTCTCTTATACACATCTAGATGTGTATAAGAGACTACTCTACAAAAGGATGCTCAATTGGCCACTATTAAGGGATTGGAGAGAAAGAGAATCCTCCAAAATGAACCTAAGTAAAATATAAAACATATTGTGTTTCTGGTAAACAAATTAAACATCCTAGACCTCACATCAAGAATGTCTCTTATACATTTCCTGACAAACTCCACCATGTGGCGTTGGTTTAATAGTTATAGATGCTAGTCAAAATGGTCTAGATAGAAGTAGGATGCTTCCATTATATGTAGGAGTGTGTAAGTTTTCGGTTAATCGAATTTGTAATCGATTTTAAATTAAATTCAGTTAATAAATTTGGTTAATTTTGAATTTAGTCAGAAATTTGTTAACCGAATTTATGAATATGGTTAATAAATTTGAAAATTATAGAGAGGTTTTTGAATTCGATTAACCGATTACCGAATTTATATTGGTAAAAATAAAGTTTTAGATCTTTATAAAGACAGGATATATAAATAGTACATTTTAAAAATACAATTTTATGTATTCAACAAAAAATATATTTATTGATAATTATTATAATTTTCTTTATTTTTTACATAATTCGTACAATTATTATATTCTTATACATTAATTCATAGTTAATTGTATTATTAAATTGGTATCTATAGACCACATTAAATAGTCTTGCGAAACGTATTTTATTAATATTTGCAAGTTACAAGATATTATAGTATTGTACGTAATTATATTGCTTATTATTCAATTAAGTTCCATAATAAAGTTTTTGCTTATAGATTCCCAATTTATAATTGTTATAATGATACCACCAATGACTGTCTCTTATACACATCTAGATGTGTATAAGAGACATATGTCTCTTATACAAAATCGAAATTAATATAAGAAAGCCTATCAATCATTTTTTGAATTTTGATTGGTTTAATTAACAGTTAACCAATGTATAAGGATGTTGTGTATTATAGATTCGTACTTGCATCTCTGATAAAGAAGATCTCAGGATATTGCCTACAGAATGAAAAGCTAGATATTAAATCGACTTGAATTTCATGTAGCATGTAAATAGGTTGGATTCAAATCGGATCTAATAGATTCAGATCTGGATCTAATTAATATATCTGAATTTAGATTCGAATCTCAATATTTGACAGATTCTTGTCTAAATTCAATCTAGATAGAACCAGATCTTATAATATCTTTCTAACTTTTGAAATTTTTATATAGAAATTTTGATTTTTTGTAATATTATAAAAAATATTTATTTCAAAATTTATATTTATACATGGATTCTAAATATAATTTACATTGACAATTTATACAATATTTATGTATATGTACATATAAAATAACACTAATTTTATATAATTTTATTATATATTAAATATTTTATTGAACTCTCGACTTTCCAATTGCTCTGTCTAATTTACATTCATATAGATACCATTTAATATAATAGTTAAACGGATTCAAATTGGATTCGAGCAATCGAAATTTTTCATGAATTCAAAAAGTTGATAAAAATTAGGTTGTAATTGACCCATTTACAAGCCTAATTTCATGTCACACTTAATTATTAATAATTTAAGGGCTAGAATGCATAAGAGTCTTCTTGTTAACTATTATAGCAAATTAGTCTCCATAAGTTTGGACAAAACAAATTTTGTCTTGATGTACGGAAATTTGATCAAAGTTACAACAGT
This sequence comes from Cinchona pubescens, assembly GCA_025175665.1. Classification (NCBI taxonomy): domain Eukaryota; kingdom Viridiplantae; phylum Streptophyta; class Magnoliopsida; order Gentianales; family Rubiaceae; genus Cinchona; species Cinchona pubescens. The sequence continues at coordinate 241,926 of JANKKI010000386.1, read as the reverse complement.
TTACTGAAATTTAAAAATTAAAATTTTTAACAGAAATGCACGTGGCTATCTAAGTTAAAAAATATTGAAAATAAAATTATAGATTTTAAAATTTGTGCAAAATTCTGTAAAGTTTATCAAAAAAAAAAAAAATGCAAAATAGGTTCCCAAAAATAAAAAAAGTAAAATTTGTGGCGCCGTCCTTTCAACGTAAACATTTTCAATAATTTTTCTTTTAATAGCCATTGATTTCTGTTAAAAATTTTAATTTTTAAATTTCAGTCAACTGTTGTAACTTCTGTCTCTTATACACATCTAGATGTGTATAAGAGACAGTTCCTTTCCTTTCCTTTCCTACATGAATATTAAATAATTATAAAAGGATGCTGTAAATGCTGTCTCTTATACACATCTAGATGTGTATAAGAGACAGAAATTAAATTTTAAAAAATTTATAACATAATATTTGAATGGTTGACTGGTGACTTTGTTGCACAAGTCTCCAACTGAGGTCTTCGCGGCTGCCAACATTTTCAGGGCATCAATGAAATACTGGCATTTAGATTTAAAACTAGAAAAAATACGTGTGTTTTATACGTATAATATTTCTAATTTTATTGAAAATTTTTATTTTTTTAAAAAATAAATAATTAGTAAATGTTAACATAGAGCATAAAATGTAAATATTTTATCTGTTGAATTTTTTTATGCAAAAAGTATATATTTAATATTTTTGCTATTTTTTTCATAATTATTTTCACCTTTCTTTTTTTAATTTTTTCACTATTGTGTGTAATTTATTACAACATTATATATTAAATCTATTTCTTCTATTTTAATTAAACAAACTTTCTCTTTTATGAGAATAATATATTATATTATTCACATTTTATTTATATTTCTCTTGTAGGTGCTTAAATAATGATTTCTTACACCGACACTGTAACTACTTGATTAGTTAAAGATAATTTAAGAAATTTTCTATAATATTGAATTTTTCAAATATTTTTGTATATGTTTACCATTAATAAAAGACAAATCACTATCAAATATGAACATAATTTTATAGATGAATTATTTCTATTATACACATTAGCGAAAAATAAGAGACATGAAATCAAATGATATATGGATCAATAATTACAAAAATTAATTATAATTTCAAAAAAAAAGGAAAAATGAATCTAATTGAAACGTAAAGGACGAATACATAAAAAAAATTATTATAAAGAATTAAAACCTAATTAAACCAATATATTTTCCATATTATTGATAGGTATTATATAGTATATTAAAATCATTATAAAAATTAAAATAATAAGTTGTTCTTTTATGTTATTCCGAATCTTGCTTTAAAACAACCCTTTATCTTACTATAAAATACACACAATGCTAATATAAAAAAAAAACATGTAGTTCTAAAGACATCTAAAATAACACGTTACTTTAACTGGATTTTATATAAATTTCTATCATAATTTAATTATCATTTATATATTGTGCAAATACACATGTGTATATGTATGTATGTATATAGAATATATTGTGCTAAATGCCATTTATTAGGGAAAATATTTACATGAGATTAAATAGTATATTTATAATAACTACAAATTTATTAATTAAAATTTCAAAAAATAAGAAAAAAAATGAACCTAAGTAAAATGTAAAGAACAAATAACATGTGTATAAACAAATTAAACTAATATATTCTCTATAATATGGATAATATTATAAATCTAATTAAGATTATTATATAAAATATCTTATAAAAGACATCTTATATCTTAAGAGACAGATAAATGTAGAGATATTAATTTTCAAAAAAATCCTTTATCTAATGATAAACTGCATGATCTAATTCTTATACACATCTAGATAAAGATATCCAAAGTAAACGTAATTTCTATATAAATTCTTGTTGTTCCAACTCGATTAGAATTCAGATCCGATTAATTTGCTATAGAATATATAATAACAATTATATAAATATTTAATATATAACTAAAATTATATAAAATTAGTGTTTATTTTATATGTAAACAATATTAAAGGATATATAAAGTTAGCGAATTTATAAGTCTTGTAGATATTTATTTCTGAATATTTCCTTATATCGTTTATTGAGATATTAATCTACATTTTTATTGTTTTGTTAAATAGTATAAAAATTGCATTATAATTTTCAAAGTTGATGTGTAATGCAATATATATCTATTAAATATTTTAAAATATTTAATAGTATGATTTTATTTGAATAATTTATATTGTCTTTTACATTACTTAGCTACTTATTTTGTTTATATGTCATTCCAACAATTTATGCGTAGTATTCTTATAGGTCTCGCAATGATTATTCTAGACTATTTTTGGCATGCATCATACCATTATGGTCGAACTTTTTTACCTCATCAATAGTTAATCTAAATCAATATTATTTTATCAAATACTGTAACAATTGGCATTAATTATAGTTTCCAAAATTGACATTTAAACTCAACATATACTAGTAAATATTTAGAGTACTCAATACTATGATTTATTTACATAATATGTATTGTTTCTATATTAATTAATTACTTATTAAGTATTTTTTCTATACTAGCATCACAACTTAAGCGTAGAATTCTTATATGTGTTACAATAATTATTTTGAAATATTTTGGTATTGCAACATATCAATAAGTAGAATTTGCATTTTATCTCAATATGAAACCATGAGTTTTCTATTTCGGTCTGAACTATAGTTTGGTTACTTGGTTAATTTTCTTTTCTTCATGTAGGAAAGGAAAGGAAAGGAAAGGAAACAAAATAATATAAATTAGTTGTAATAAAAATTTAAATGAGAAACGAAAATAGTGTTATATACTCCATTATTTTTTTTTTTACTTTTATAAATATTATTTTTTTATTTGTATGTTTATTAATTTTGTGATTTTTAAGTTAGAGGAGAACTTTGATAAGGCAAAGGTAAGTTTAAAGTTAAAGAAACTATTACCACTAATAAATTTGAAAGTCGATCTAACAATTTCACTTATATGCTATAATGAACAACTAATTAGTTATTTTACATTGTTCCTAAACTACAATAACTATATGTGTATAAGAAACAAATACATGATTAATCATAACATAATAGAGCTAGTTTAAAAAAAATAAACATTTTAGCTCTATTATTATGCCTGTCTCTTATACACATCTAGATGTGTATAAGAGACAGATAATATAGAGTAATAATACAAGGGCATAGTTGAATTTCTCTAGAAAAAAAATAATTATTTGTGAATTTATAATATATAAAATAGTTATAAAAGATTATTTTTATTAGGAATAAAAAAAATAAAATGATTTGAAGATATATAATAGTTGTAAAATAACATTTTTATTTATTCTTTACTCAAGTTATTATAAATAATTTTTCCAATCTTAAAAATTGATACCATTCTTATTATGTATGTTGTGACAAAATTTAGTAATCACTTAAGGAAGAAACCATTTGAACATACATAACAGTTATAAAAACTACTTTTATTTTAGTTTTGCTCAAATATAAATTATTTTCTACAAAGAAAATTTTTGCCTTCTTATTATGCATGTAAGCCCAACTTTTTATTTAGATTTTTATAATTATGTTAATATACTATATTATATCTCTATCTAATATATATTATATATATGTCTCTTATACACATCTAGATGTATATAAGATACAGGTACTGTACCTTGTAATACATCTTGACCATATTTCTTCACTTATTCACATCTTAGGCGTGTATAAGAGACAGCAGTTTGTCTTGACAGGACAAAAAAGAATCCTATAATGAATATATATATCTCATATAGGATTGTCTCTTATACACATCTAGATGTGTATAAGAGACTAAAAAATAGGTAGTTAGATAATAAAATATAATTTAATTATATTTTTCTATTAATTATATTTCATAATAAGTGCATGTATTTTAGTCATCATAATAAAGGAGAGAAACAATTAAAGGGAGAAACACTTTAAGGGGATAAACAAAAAAAATAAAAAAAAAGGAGAAACAACTCACATTTATAGATAGATTATAGATAGATAGATTATAGCCACTCTATTTTTTATTTTTTATGTCACTGGTATTTGGATCTAAAATTATAATCACACTATTTTTTATATTGGTGTTATCCAATATTTAGACGTCAAAATTATTGATAGAACAAATCGGAACAATGTTTGGCAATGAAAATCTAATTTTAAAATAGCAGTACCTCATCGAATTAGGCTTATCAATGGGTCAGGTTTAGATCCGGACGCTACCCGACTCTAGACCCATTTAGATATTATAATAATAGGTCAAATATAATCTTGGTATTTCGGTACGATAAAACTAAGATCTAATTATAATATTTAATATATAAGAACAATTATTGTATATTAGTATTATCTTAAATGTATATATGCATGTATGTTTGTGTAAATCGCCCATGTAATTTATAGTTATATAGAATACATGATATAAAAATTAATTATGAACTAAATATTTTTATAATAAAAAATTTTATATGACTTGATATAGTTATAGGAATTTTATATATAATTCATAAACACAAGTTGAAATCTTCATAGTAAGATACTAGATCAAAATACAGTCTTGTTAGATCCGGATCCGGGTCGAGTATGGATCAACTTTTGTAGACCAACAGGGATCCGACCAATTATATTAATCGATCCGAATAATATTAATTTAAATATTTTGGATTATATAATAAACATGTCTAATTAGACATAGATTAATATGTATCTTATACATATATCTATATTATAAATTAATGACAGCTAGATGTCTCCACACCAATCTACATTCCAAATTGAAGGACTATATTCATATACTGAGGAATATATGATGACAGCCTTGAACAAGATCTCCAGAAATATTTTATTTTTAGAGTTGCATTCTTCGTTTTTTTATTTTCAGCAAGAGAGTGACAAGCTCGACTTTTGCTGCATATCACTGCCAAAATACAACCTATAATCCTAGGACTAGTAGTGCTTATCATGCCAACTTGAACTTCCTCCTTGACAGTTTTTCTTCTATTAATGCTACTAATACAGACAATGGCTTCTTTAATTCCACTGCTGGCCGTGACATCTCTAACAAAGTCTATGGCCTTTTTCTTTGTCGTGGCGATGTGAGCAATGATGTTTGTAAACAATGTGTGGCAGATGCTCGTACTAAAATTCGGCAGCAATGCTCATATGAAAAGACTGCGATTGTTTGGTACAATGAATGCTTCTTACGGTATTCCAATGAATCCATTTTCTCCAGGAGGGATACGAGCTATTGGATTAAGTGTCATTTTGGAACACAAATAATGTCACCCAACCAGACCTGTTCAATCCTCTATTGGAAAATCTGATGAATGAGATTACTACTCAAGCAGCAAATGAAGGATCAGGCAAAAAGTTTGCTACTGGAGATGCCAATTTTTCCGCATTTCAGAGGTTATATACTCTGGCACAGTGCACACCTGATCTTTCCAGTTTTGAGTGCATGACATGCTTTAGTAATGCAATGTCACTTCTGCCAAGTTGCTGCCACAACCGTCAAGGAGGGCAAGTTGTCTATCCAAGCTGTAATGTTAGGTATGAAGTCTACAAGTTTTACGATAGTACTGTGACACCTGCACCATTGCCTACACCAAATATTATTCCTCCTTTAGATCGTTCGAGCTCTCCAGGTAAGCTTCAAAGCCTGCTGAATGTAATATGCAGTTCAATTTGTATCCAAGAAAATCATTCAAACATCCAATGACAGTTCTCTAGTAGCTTATATCATCATTCTACTCGTACTGATCCTTGTTCTGTTGCTTGAGATAGATTTTCAGCATATTGATCGTGTTCTGTTGATGGAGTTTATTGTCAATGGTAATGGTATCATGGATTGTATAAGAAATTAAACTAGCCCTCTTAAATTATCCTCTCTAAAAGCCTTATGCCTCTTAACACCTATAAATATATGGTAAAATTGAAGCTTGAAAACTTTGTCAATTTCCAATCTGAGAATGAAGTGCAAACTTTGCTATAATTGTGGAGTATTTGAGCTGAACAAACTTAATTTTTTTGATGCAGAAAAAGGGCGAAATTCAAGAGCCTTAGTTATTGCCCCAATCATAGTATCTGTTTTGCTCTTTTTTGTGGCCTTATTTTTCCTAAGGAGGAGATTCAGTAAGAAAATTAATGATGGTGTGGAGGAAGCAACTGGTATATTATAAGCATTAATTTACATAGCATCAGAAGAAAACAGTTCTAATCCAATTTATGTGTTATATCTGGTGTAGGAGGAAATGAAGTCTCAAGATGAGGAATCTTTACAATATAATCTTAGTGACATTCAAGCAGCCACAAACAATTTTGCTGCCGGTAACAGAATTGGTGAAGGTGGATTTGGTCCTGTATACAAGGTACAGTACTAAGAGATTTCAAGAATGCAAGATATGTATATATAGTTGTTGTTGTTAGTGTTTCTTCTTTTGTACTTGGTATGAACCTATATAATTTTCTCTACTATCTCAGATGGACACTCTTTTGTACACTTCCTAATGGAGAAGAGATAGCCGTGAAACGGCTATCTAGCAGCTCATTTCAAGGTTTTCAAGAATTCAGAAATGAAATTGTACTGGTTGCCAATCTCCATCACAGGAATCTAGTTCGACTTCTGGGATATTGTAATCAAGGAGAAGAAAAATTACTCATCTATGAATTTCTTCCCAACAAAAGCCTTGATTATTTCCTCTTTGGTTAGCTTTAAACTTGTTACTAAAATTTAATCTGCTAACTTCATTTCTTTGTCACAAGACATGGCAGATTTACAAAACTGATTCTTTAAGAAATGTAGATTTATTTAACTGATCTGTGAAATAGTGTCCTTGATCTTTTTAAAGATCCAGAATTTTATCTATTATTGGACTGGTCAATCTTATACAAGATCATAAGTGGATTAGCAAGAGGACTTCTTTATCTTCATGAAGATTCTATCCTTAGGATTATTCATCGCGACCTTAAAGCTAGCAATGTACTACTAGATGGAAATATGAACCCCAAGATAACAGATTTTGGTTTGGCTAGGCTCTTTTTAGTTGATCAATCTGAAGGGAGCACGAGTAAAATTGCCGGGACATAGTAAGTTCCTCCCCCTTATCTCAAGGTCATTCTCCTTACCAATAATGTAGCCTAAGTAGTTTGCCTAGTAACGAAATATAATCTAAAGATATGGTATATTGTACATTACTAATAGTTTAATTGATTTGGCTGGTAGCGGTTACATGGCTCCTGAATATGCAATGCGTGGTCAGTTTTCAGTAAAATCCAAGATGTTTTCAGTTTTGGTGTTTTGGTTCTGGAAATAATAAGTGGCAAGAGGAACAATAACTTCCACGAATCAGATGGCTCCGCAGAAGACCTTCTAAGCTATGTTAGTGCAAATAAACATCAAATACTTGCCGCCTTCATTTGATAATTCTCTTATGCTTCGATGTCACACTCTTAATTGCAATAACGTTGCAGGCTTGGAAACAATGGAGGGATGGAATGCCATTCGCGTTATTGGATCCGAAAATAGGAGACTAAACCTGTGAGAAATGAAGTGATTCAGTGTATCCATATTGGCTTACTATGTGTTCAAGAAGATGCAGAACAAAGGCCTAACATGGCTTCGGTAGTTCTTATGCTCAGCAGTTACTCTGCTACCTTGCCAGCACCTAATCAGCCTCCATTCCTTTGTCATAGCACAACTTAGAAGATGCCAAAAAGAGCAAAAGTTTGGCAATGCAGTCTATCAAGTCAGTGACATCAATGACTTGCCAAGTTTTGCAAGATGGTGGGGTATTTTAATTTGTGTTCCTAAGCTGTGCTATGAATAGCTATAAGGCTCCAGATGTGTGGCAAGAGAAGGATCTCTTATGAAATTGAGAGCCATCCTTTTTTTTTTGGGTAAATAATTTCAGATTTTATTCTAGTAGCCTAGCATCATGCTATGTAAAACACATCTGTGACTTGTATTGCCTGGATTTTTTTTTTTTTTGGCATGGGTTGTTAGCAAACTGAAAGCAAAGGTTTAATAAATTGGTTGAATTACTCACCTTAGACTTTTTGTAATGTCATCCATTGAGATTTGAGATTGAACCTACCTTACTTGAACTCCAGACCTCAATGCGTAACAAGGGTTCACCTCCATTTACCTTAAAATATAAAATTTGAAAAATATCCTGGAAAATAAATACCGATGCAAATCAAATCCTATTTTATATAAATGCCTTAGCAAAGAGTAATGATAGTGTGACAGATACTATTATTTTGAACGTCACCGATACTTAATTAAATCAAACAAGTTCCAAGTCTCACAAAAGAATTTTTAAATTCTCTTAAAAAGAATTTAATTGATATTGTTTATTGTAAATATATAAGTATTGTCTATAAGTTACAGTCATTCATGCACTTTCCAATTTTTTCATATGAAAAATCAGAAGTAAATAGTAATGTTTTACTATTTAATTAAATAATTTTATGTTTCATCAAAATTTTCAAATTTTGGCACTATTCGAGTGTGACATATAAATTTAAGGTTATTTATTTTTTTCATTTGAATTGATTTTAGAAAATAATAATTTGACCAATGAGATAAAAATAGTGGTATATTCAAATTATTTTTTTTTATATTTTAATTATTACATATAGATATATATTAAACTAAATAGAGTCTATTATACATCATAATGCTGTAAAAGCCTTATGGTGAGACCCCTACAACGCAGAGTAAAATTAGTCGTCAAGGTGTATTATATTTTAGTATAGAATACAATACAGCTAAAATATGCTTGGAAAGAAATTCTTTTGCCATAAATAGTAAAGGTTTGTCTCAGATAACAGTTGTTATTGCATTTTTTTTTCTTTTTTCGGTTATCTGCATATTAGCACAAAACACTTTTAATTAATAAACAAAATATTTGAAAAACTAACACGTGAACCATCTCCAAAAAAAAAAATCCCAATTTCTTGCCATCATGGCCTTTAATTGGAACACTTCTGAAAAGTAAACTCCGATTTGACGTTGAGATTTGCTCAAATTACTAATCATGCTGGTATAATCTTTCTTAATTTTAAACGATTTAATTTATTTCAAAAAAAAATCTTAAACAATTCGTTGGTTGCTTTTCAGAGAGTTCGGCTGCCAACTAGCTTCAATGCACACAGTCTACCACTTGAGTGTAAATTGAAAAAAAAAAAAAAAAAAAAAAATTGTTATGACAATCATTCTACCAGAGGTCCACATGGGTTATTATCAAACGTCTTTTTTAAACATTCTTAATTGAATTTTGTTTATACAAGAATTAATGCTTTAATCATCCAGATCTTTTTGGGATGTACAGAATCTAAGCCTACCATTCAAGATTTTCAATGCATAAGTTGGCTACTAGAATGAGAGAAAACGATTTATAAATATATGAATTTAAAATTATTTATCTTAATAATTTTGTGATAAAATTATATAAATTACTACCTTTTCATTTTAAATATTCAAATAAATTTTAATCTTTTTTTTTAATTTAATGATACATAATTAATTTTTATTATTTTATATAAATATATCGATTCAATGTTTTATACATAATAAAATTATTAAAACTCTTTTCTGGTCCTTATTGCGCAGACAGCACAGATCCATTATGTCAGTAGAAATGTACGTAGCATAATCAAGATAATGCTGACAAAGATGCATACAGACGTAAGACCATCTAGTTAACTCAAGATTTGTTTGCCTAATCAGCTTGAAAATTATGATCAATTACTTTAATTTGGCCTGATCTTATACACATCTTTTTGTGTAAGCAAGACATCTTGTAAATATGCCTTACAAGTCCTGTTTGAGATTGTAGTGGTTTATCACAAAGTATTTTATTTTGTAAAACTTTTAAAAAAATGCTTAGTAAATGCTTGATTTTTGTTGTTTGGGTGCAAAATTGTACAAGCACCTTTTATATTTGATAATGTATGATTTTGAATTTTAAAAAGTATCTCCGTTTGGATTGCAATTAATGTTCATTATTCGCCAAATATTATTTGATCAGAATACTAACAAGCAAATATTATTATTTTTCAAATAATATTAGGCTACATTATTGGTAAGGAGAATGACCAGACACTATTCATATTTTAAAAATATTTAGTTAATAATTATGTAAATGATTTAGAGTAGCATATTTTCATCAAATGTAGTGAACGTGAGATTAAGAGAAAAATCTTCACAATTGCTACTTTTCTATTTGCATTGTTTTGTCTAGAATTGAGAAGCTTTAGGATAAAATTAATGCTAGGTGTGTATATTCTATGGAACAACCAAGATCTATTCCACCTGCACTTGCTATTGATGCTGTATATTTAAATTTGAATCCAAATACCTTTTTGGTCTATAAAAAGAGATCCATATCGGGACTCATCGGATCTTGTCGGATTTAGATCCAAATTCGCTTGATCTTGATTTTATTTTATAAATTTGAAAATTTATGTATAAAAACTGTCAATTTTTATAAATTTTCTTTTTAGAAAAAAATTGAAAAATAAATTAATTCATATTAATATTTATGTATCTATTTTACATCTAAGTATAAACTATATTGGAAATAAATAAATAAATATACAAACACCCACTAATATATATATAATTTTATTGTACATAAGATTTTAGATCAGATTTGGATTTTAATTAGATCGGAAATAATATAGTAATCTGTTTATTATACAAAATAGATCTAGATAGAATGCGAATAATCCGTGATTATATATTGATCTTTTCCCAAATAAATAAACCCGATTCTTTTATAGGCCTACCTCTAAATGAGTTCACAAAATAATAGGTATTCATTATTTCCAATCCAAATGTTTATTTTGACATATTATTTCGTATCCAAACAATTATTAGATTATTCTAAAAATTAACATTGTTTCCAAAATCTACTAAAGTCAAAAAGTCAAATAATATTTACCAAATAATTCTCTATTATTTGCAATCCAGACGGACCCATTCTATCTTTATTCAATTTTAAATTTATGATAAAATAGTCAAATTTTATTTTCAACTATTAAAAAAAAACTAATGTAGAAACACCAATTTTTAAGTAGTTTTGAAATTGAAAGCGCTTGTCAGAGCAAAAGCTTTGCTCCTAAAGAGGCGTGAGAATTTAATTTAGAGTAACAGTTACTGATAAGTTAGGTAGACTCGATTTCTCGATTTTTGACTTCACTTGTAAACTTGTGATATGGATTAAACTTTAGAAAATTTATGGCATCAGTTGATGTAAACAAGATTTTTTAAGGTTTAATCCTGACCACAAGATTTACAGGTGAAGCCAAAGATCGAGTCATATCTAAATATTTTCCATATATATATATATATATCCTTGTATATTTTGAATGGGATAATTAAGAAGATAAACTATGTGTTTATAATTTTGCATGCAAGGACTAATCCAGTTGGTGACTCGTAATCTTTCAATTCCCACAAAAGTCGGAAGGTGCTCAACCCTGATTCCCACCAATACTCACAAATTTCTTTTTTCTATCAGTTTATTTGAGTCGGTCACTTGGGCAAAATTGAGCAGTTCAAATTGGACTCGGACTTAATTAACGTTAACCAAACCAAATCATATAAGTCACCGACTCGACTTGGACGGACATTGTCTCTTATACACCAAGGGCAGAGAGGGACTACCGTCCCAAAAGTTTTAAATTTTTTTTTTTATATAAAATATTTAATTTTTAATATACTCTTACAAAATTTAGATCTTGCTACCAAAATTGTAAAAAATATATATATACTAAATGTCCCCAAATATAAATTTATATATCCTTATCCCAAATATTTCTATATTATTTCCTTGATTTTAAAAAAAAATATATCAATAACACCCTCAAAAGAATAGGCAGTTCCCTGAATAGGCAGTTCCCAAGTCCAACTCTTAGCAAGTATTTGGTGTTTTGGAAATTTTACGTGGATCAGATCTATGAAATAGTGTTAGGATCGCTTGATTTATATTAAGTCACCTCACCATTTAGAGTGGGGTGGAGTAAAGTAGCTTAATATAAATTAAGATATTCATGACATTATATTATAAATCCGATTGATGTAAAAAAAATTTGTTAGTGTGTAATGCTTGTCTATGTAATATATGTAGGTGTCCGTATTCGTTTTTTCCGCTACCTTTCCCTCGTACATAAAACCAAATTTTGCAACTTGAGAAGACAATCATCCGAAGAACTAGAAGTGTGACTTAAGTAGTGATTACAACATTCTATATATTTTTTGTTTTTCTTGTCCATATTGTCATTAATCAATTTAAAAATGTCCACAGGCAAAAAATATTTTAATCAAAATTATGAACTATTTAATATTAGCATTTACACCCTAATCTATCGATTGTAGCAATAAAGTACTTTAAATTTCAATTTCTCACGAAAATTGTCAATGATTTAAAAGGCTGATGGAATTAACTGCTTATGCCTTGGAGTCATTTTAATTGTGTAAGGCCAGATTGCACTGGTGTGCATTATTTTGGGAGAAATTACACTCCTAGATAAATCTTTACCGGATGATGAGACATAACTAGCCATAAAGGGGCAAAATATGCAATTACACAATTTTTTTTTCTTTGCATAATCTTTGCAGACCAACTTGTTGGATTCACTAATTGCAACACATCTAGATGTGTATAAGAGACAGGTGAGAAATTATAGCTAGAGGAATTTGGTCCTTGAGATCCAATTAATACCCAAACAACACAAAATCTAGTCATGAACTGTATTTAGAGAAAGGTTCACTTGTTATAAAATAATCTTGGATAATTTATTTGAAGGGATCAAAATTTCACATTAAACTTTCACTCTCACTTATTGATTGATTTTAATTTTTGAATTAAACAAAATTTGTTTGAATAATTTAGTATCGATATGAATAAATTTTAATTTATCCAAATTTTTATATAATTAATTTACCCAAATCTCTCTGAATGCAATGATGGAGAATTATTGGACTGAGTACTCTGTGGGCAAGACAAAAGTCTAAGCTAAATAATGCAAATTAAGGTAGGCTTGTGAACAGAAAACATACAAGATTTGAGAAAATTCTTGCATGGATCGAGTTCAACACAAAAGTGTTAGTTAAATAATGCAAATTAAGGTAGGCTTGTGAATAGAAAATATCCGACAAGATTTGGAAAAATTCTTACATGGATCGGATCTATAGTATAGTGTCATAAACCCCTTGATCCATGCTACTCTACATCATGAACCAAGAGACCAAGAAGTCCATGACATATCTCTGTGGTTCATGTAAGAATCACCCATGGATTTGTTATGGTCTGGTAACACATCTTACGGTTATATGCTTTCTTTCCGCATTGCTGATGAAAAAAATGTAGTATAAAGAAATATGGTTGCACCTTTTCTAGCGTACCCAATTTTGTCTTATGCAAGCATATACTATTTCTTTTAAAAATGCCGTGCAATCCCATCTTTCTTCCACCATCTCTAATATATACAAGCCTCTTATCTGAACTCTAAAATCACCATATTAGAAATTAAAAACCCAAAAAATGGAAGTTCAAAGCACTCTGAAATGGATATTTTTCCTCTTCATTTTCCTGGCCATCTTCAATTCTTGCCATGCAAAAGAAATCACACAGTCCATTATAGAAAAACTTGATCAATTCTTCTATGAATAGTACAACTCTTCAATCCCAAGATTCCAAACTGAAGTTAACAGTTCCTGTGATGATATCAGGAGTTTTATGTTTTCTTACAGCATCAATAGCACATGCAGGTGGAATAAGAGACAGAGGGAATGTTCAACCAATTTTGACAATTCTTGGGATTTAAGAGTTCAAAACAGCCTCAAGTTGGTCAGCATTTATGGTCACATTTCTTCATTTGCTAATGTTGCATGCAATATGTTAATGATCAAAGGGAAAAAGAATGGTGGAAAAAAGACTTTGATTGATTATGATATCTAGATTTGTATAAGAGACAGCCATGCATGTTATTGGGAGTTTGTATTGGAGTGATCTACAATGTTATGCTACCCGAATGGCTTATTACAATATTGTTTGCTGTTTTTCTTCAATGGTCTACATTTAAGATAACAAATCAGGGATGTCATATTGGAGATTGGAATCTGAAGGGCTTAGCAGAAATGGCTGTCAAAAGTTGGAAGATGGGATGTTCAGTAAGTGAGGACGATGAGAAAAGTGGAGTGACTGTTCAGGGTATTGAAGAGCCACTTTTGGATAAAGAAACAAGTTTTAGAATTGATGTTCCATCTTATTAAACATGTTGATTGTTGTCTGGTTTTGCTTCTTTGTTCTCTATCTCCTTCGGGGAAATCGATATGGACAAGTAAGGCTACTTCCTTATCTTCCGTTTTATTTCTTTTTGCCTTTTAATTTCACTAAATATTATTATAACCCGTTGTTACCGAATATGTGCTACTCTTCTTTGTTAGTGCGTGGTATGAGAACTCTGGTCACTTTATTACAAATATAAATATATGTGTATTCAGTATAAATCTGTATTTGATAGGTGGTACTTAGGCATATACAATTTGCAAGATTAGTAAATTAGACAATTATGGTCCAAAACTAACAAAAATTGAGACAACTGGGAAAATATTATATTTGAAGAACTAAATATTGGAAAATGTTAGGGTAATTAATCTCCATGTAGTAGAGGAAAAATCTTTCTTGACTCTTGAGGGGTTTTAGAATTAGTTCTGTCCTTGAATATTTTATAACTGGTACAGTAACCTAGATCTTCTTGAATAAGATCCCCAGTTGTTTATACCTTCTACCGCATGCAATCTTAATTTTGAGAAAGAAAAGTACTAGTGAAATTGTGACTGACAGATTAGTGTTGGAAAGAGGGAAAATAAATAAAAATGTGAATGGGACAAATAGGTAGTATAAAGTACAAATGACAATTGTGTTATTTTTCTGTTTCAACTAGTTGTTTGTCTTTGTCTGTTTTGTTCAGACTTAGCAAACTTTATGGCTAGTTATGTCTCATCATATAATAAAGATTTAACAAACAGTGTGACTTAAGCAAACTTTTCCAGAGGAATTGGCCTTCCTTGAGTTATAGTGTATGAAAAGGCAAACCAGTTGAATATGCATTTTAAATTTTTTTTTAAGGTGGTGCATTCTTCTATGGTCCAAGATCTATCCACACATATTAGACACAATAAATACAAGTCTTTGTGTCTCTATCTAAAGGGACTCACGTGAGATTCACAATTTTTTTTTTTTTGTGTCTTGCACATGCAACTTTGTCCATATAAGAACTTTAAATTGGCAATTTTTATATCTTTCATGCCTTTTAGAAAAGTTTGCAATGCAGTTTAATTGATAAGGTAGTGACTGTCTGAAAAAAATTTAAAAAAAAGTATAAAATTGCATAAGACTATATTGGGTACGCTAGAAATAAGAGACAACCATATTTGGGTATACTATCATCTCATCAACTCAAATTCCTCTAGCTATAATTTTCACTTTATGGGATCGTTACGAAGAAAAAGCAGCACTAGTCAGGATCATCAGCAGGTGCTTATCAGTCTTCTTGCTACTTCTTTTAATAGTAAATGCTGTTTCAAAAAAATAAAAAAAATATATATATATATAGTAAATGCCAATTTTTATCGTTTCCTCTTTAAATATGCAAGGAAATTGACAGAGTCTCCTTATGTTTTATAGGAATTAGGTAATGACATGAAAAATCGAGGACCAGATATGTTGGTGTTCCCATTTATGGCACTGTTAGCAGGGGGTTTGGGTGGAGTTTTCGGGATTGGAGGTGGAATGCTGATAAGTCCTCTTCTTCTGCAAGTTGGCATAGCTCCTGAAGTAAGTTGTTTTATGCATACTCTAAACTTAGTTCTCTGAATCTTTAATTTGCTGTAATCTTCATTCTATGATTCTTTCTCATCCAATCTCCGTGAATAAATGAGCTAGGTCAATCAGCTTACAGAAGAACTTTGTTATCTGGTACAGGTAACAGCAGCAACATGTTCATTCATGGTATTCTTCTCCTCTACCATGTCAGCAATCCAGTATTTACTGTTGGGGATGGACCATGTATACGCTGCCATAATCTACACGATAATTTGTTTTATCGCGTCACTTGTTGGTCTGATAATCGTACAAAGAGCAATAGCAAAATGGGGTAGAGCCTCCGTCATTGTGATATACTTTTCAGTTGGTGTAGTGACGGCTTTGAGTACTCTTCTCATTACTAGTTTTGGGGCTGTTGATGTCTGGAGGGACTGCACGACTGGAAAATATATGGGATTCAAGAAGCCATGTTGAAAAATGAGAAAAAGAGGAGAAAGTAGCAAATTTGTGGTCCCTTGCTCTATAATCTGGTCCAGGATGAATAGGACCATAAACTCTAAGAAGTGTACTTTGAATTTTGGAGAAGAGAAAATTAACGAGATTAAGAAATCTGTGTGTCAATGCAACATGAATGTTTCTGCAGAAAGCTTGCATTTAATGAGTGATTTTGCAGCATGGGTCATCAGATTGAGATGAGACCCATATTGCAAAATTTTACTCTGTTCTTCGTTAACTTGCTCAATTATAATAACACCTGCTGTGATCCTGTTCTCCTTTGTTAAAAACAATTTAAAGGTGAGTAAAAGCCAAGAGAAAAAGGATGTAAGAAAAGATTCCATAAAGTTAGCCTAATATTTATGTCCGGCTTCCTACCGAAATATGACAACATGTTCGGTGTATGCGTGTTATCTCGTGAGTACGAACTTCTTTGAAATGTATAAATTTTTGTCAATTTCATTGTAGAAAGAATGCTTCGATCTTTTCTTTTCTTTATTTGTTTTTAAGTTAAGATATTTATAGTTTCAATCTTGCAAACAAGCAAAACAGGATTTTCATTCTGCTGTATCTGTAATATTGGATGATTTATTGAGTAATTTTCATTTGCCAACATGTCAGAAATCTTTGCAATAAAATAACTGTTGTCTAAAAGCTACGGAATCTAGCACTAATTTCCAAAGTCTAAGATCCCAGTGAAATCGTCTTGCATGTCGATTATAACAAAGATAATGCAGATCTTCTGATGTGCTCAAATTTGTACTAAGCCTACTGTCAAGTGAAATTTTGTCCTAAGCCACTTATATGCTACTCTCCAATAGAAGTATAAAGTATCCAAGTACAAACTTCAGGAGGAACTTTCAAGCAACAAGGACGCAGGGCAAACTAAAATGGATATTTTTCCTCCAAATATTGCTGATCACCATCAATTTTACACATGCAGAAGAAGCAGAATGCATTGTAGAAAAACTTAGAGAGAGATTCAGCAGCAGGCACAGTCTGGACAAGATTCTGAATTGAAGGTAACGAGTCATATCCAAATAGCATCTATATCAAGTGCTGGTGGAATTGGAGGAGGTGGACTGTTCTTACCTATTCTCACTGTTGTTGGTCAATATCGCACTTTTATCCGAGCCATGCTTGTTGTTGGGGGTAACCATTGGAGTGATCAGCAACACCATCTTCCACATTGGCTCATCTTAATCCTGTTTGCTACTTTTCTTGGTTGGTTGATGATGAAGCTAGAATTAGATTCTAGGATGAGAGAAAAAGTGGAATATCCGAGTTGCAAGTGCGTGTTTGAGTATTCGAATTTTAGATTGGATTCTGCATTGTCTATCCCTTTTTAGTAGCACTCAAGCATTATCCCTTATTTATAGATTTAAACGAGGAGGCTTAAGGCTATCTCTATGCTAGATTGTTCTGGAAGTGCCTTATACACAGCTAGATGTGTATAAGAGACAGGGTTATGAAATTGTTCCGAAGGCTTCACCTCGGATCGGTATAACGCTCTTGTTTTTGGTCCCCTCGGTTGGTGCCTACGAACAGTCATTTTTAGCTCGCGAGCCTCTTATGACTGTTAGAACATTTTTTAACCGAAGACCAAAAACAAGCGTTATACTGATCCGAGGTAAGCCTGGATCGGCATAACCTGTCTCTTATACACATCTAGATAAGTATAAGAGACAGCTCGGCAAGCGTTACTGCAGCATTAGAGGCATGTTCTGCAAGGGTCGTTTTCGCTGAGTCCCCATAGCACTGATCTTCGCACATCTTGATGTGCATTATTCGCTCCGATTTTGCTGCAGAACGCCTCGTTCTGCGTGCCGTAACGCCAGTACCACGTCTCGATTTTCACGCCAAAAAACCTCGCCTTTCCCACCTAAAGAACCTTTTTTCATTTCGAAACCATCAATTTTTCCCCCCAGAAACACAGAACATTCTAGAAGAAACTTCTCCTATTTATACCCCCATTCACCCCCAAATCTCTTTTCTTCTTCTTACTCACCTTCCTCTCACCCACTTTTACTCTATTTTTCCCAGAAACTTACACTCCCTCCTTCTTCCTTTCTGCGCTCATCCACCAAAGACTTACATAACTTTTCCTTCCTTCAAAATCTGCCGTATCACCGTTGTCGATTTTCGACCGCCGTTCTACGCCACCACTGGACACCACTAGGAGCTCTTTCTTAAAACTCCCACACGCTCTCAAAACTGAAGACTATGGCCGGTACGTTCACTCCCACTTCTCTTATTAGTACACCGGTTCCTCCTTCTCCGGTAAACGCCGTTGACAGGATGTTAAATCCTTTCGACGAAGCGCTTCTGGCAGCAGTGCCATTAAACTTTCCTCCCGATCCGCTCTTTTTCGAACCTCCACAAAACGACCACCCTAACCTTCAAACCCAAAGTATATCGAACTCTCTTGACCCCGAGGATACCAAAATCCTTAGGGATCGGTGCCGTTTTCCGAAGAACGTGCACATAAAACTCTCGACCACCGAGGACCTAGGCCATTTGCCTCCACCTGGTTACCTAACAGTCTACCAGGAACAACTCGAGGCGGGGCTGAGGCTCCCCATAGCCCCTCTCTTAGTCAACCTATCGAACCACTGGGATATCAGCATTCCCAGCTAACCCCAAACGCACTTCGGGTCATCGCTGGCTTCACATTCTTATGTAGATTACACGATATCTCCCTTTCTTTAGACACATTTAGGATGATGCTGAAATTATCCCCTACAAAGGGATTTTTTTACATCTCCCCCCGAACTGCGAGCAAACAGCTCACTTCGGGTAACCCATCATCTATTCATGACTGGAAAAAGTCATTTTTCTTCGTCCGGTACTCGACCCTCCGATGCCCCGGAGTCCATGGAACCTTATAAAAGAAAACTTAGAAACCAAGAATGCCTCTCCACCGGACTCCCTTCATGCCCGGAGGCTCGTCGAGTCGAACCTCCGAATAAAGTTCAATAACCAACCGGCCATCCTTTCAAACAACATTCTGGCCTGGGCAGGACTATTTCCTTCCCATGACATCCTGCCGAATTACGACCCTCAACAAGGTCATTGTCATTTTCACTTCACTCATCATTCATTCATTTTTTTTTATGTGCTGACCCTCATCTTATGCAGAGCTCGGAGCATTCCTTAGGGGACTGGTGTCTGCCACACCTGCGCCGGTGCGGGCACATCGAATTAGCCCTCCTCATCAGCAAGTGGATCCTCCTCCGCGACCATCAACACCCCATCAAGGAGTGCCGAGGCCGCACCTTCTACCTCTGCAACCCTGAACCGAACCGGGGCTGCCAGTTCGCCGGAGAGGCAAGCCGGAGAAGTTACTCTGGCTATCCGCCCCACCGAACCCGAGCCAACTCGGGTCACAAGGAAGAGGACTAGGACAGGCTGCTTGCCTCAGGGAGGGTCCTTACGCAATGACCCTCTCTTCCTCGTCATCGCCCCGAGGTCCAATCTAGATGTGTATAAGGGACGGACCCCGGGACTAGCTCGGGCAACGCCCCCTTATCCAAACAACTCATCACTTCATATGGTAAGTACAAACCGGACCTCGTTTGTACCCATTCCTTAACCTTTCTTCAGTGTTGTGAGTTAACACTTAGATTTTTCAGGTGATAGGAAATACACTCCCGAGGAGGAGAGAAAATCTGCTGGGTCACAGGATGTGCCCTGGGGTCTGCTGTCTGTTGACCCTCTGCCAGTTCCTTCTACCTCGGGAAGCTCTGACTTCCGACCCACCCTGTCGATCGATGTTAATGACCGGGCCCAATTTCTGAGGGTGGCTCGGGAGCAGGCCAAAATGGTGGCTTTGACTCGGGATGTGACCTATGTCAAAAGGCTCACCCCTCAACAGAGGCTGGACGAACTTCACGTCAGAGATATGAACTTATAGACTATCTAGATGTGTATAAGAATTTTTAAATCTTTCGCATTCTCATATGTGTATAAGAGACATGGCTAAGAGGTGGATCTGCGAGGACGGCATCCTTTTGTAAGTTGCCTCCACGAGTCAAACTTCAACTCCATTTTAATTCTATTGAAGCAAGAGTTAGCCCACGCGAAGTCCAGAATGAATCAGGCAGTGAAAGAGGCCGTGAACGCCAATGAAATGAAATGCAATATCGAGGCGGGCAAAAAATATGACGAGTGGAAGGCCGAGCTGACCGAGGAGAACTTTCAATCAATTTTCAGTCATCTGAATCGTTTGTTTTTGTTTTAAGGACGATGAAGAACCGTGGAACACGCCGAACTGCTAGTAAGGATGCCGAGACGAGCAATCAGCACCTCGTAGTGCATACCGACGAACTAGAAAATGCCGGAACATCAACTGAAGCTCAGCAAAAGCAAAACGATGTCCTGAAGTACATTGCTGACCAATTCGAGTCTTTCCGAGCATTCGTGGAATGCAGAGCAAAACCCCGGTATGCACTCGAGGTCCGAACAGCTACTCCACAAGCTGAACAGAAGCGCGACCCCGGTCGACAACCTGACAAAGAATCGGTTGATGCCATGAGCCCAACCGATTTACATCATAAACTAACAAAGTCACGCTCGAACGAGCAATCGGATGAGGAAGTGCCTCCACGTGTGCAGCCTCATCGATGCACGAGAGACTCGGTGCACACTCTTCAAAAAAATTAGAATCGAGAGGACCCTCCTCGATTGTTTTAAAACAGCTCGAGGAGCAGAGCCTCAAAAATAAGATCCAAGAGATTTTGAAAAAAACAATTTGCTCTTGAATACTCCTGCTACGGCAGAGATTGATAGAAATCCGTTCACAATCTCTATCAAAATTGAACCTCTTCCAACGCAATTCAAGTTGCCGGACTTAGACCGCTATAAGGGAGAATTTGATCCTTCAGATCACTTACAACACGTGGTGGCAATCACTAGCCTTTATGGCTACAGTGACGCGACCCGATGCAAGTTGTTCGCAACAACTCTTCGAGGCCCGGCACAAAAATGGTTCCAGGAATTGCCGATTTAACTCAATTACTACTTTCCATGACCTGGCAAAGTCATTCCTGGGTCACTTCAGGAGTAAATCAATACTACAGAAAGACACATCACACCTCATGAACATCCGGCAGAGGTCCGATGAGTCACTTAATAAATTTGTAGACCGCTTCAATGATGAGGTGGTCCAAATCAAAAATGTTGATGAAAGAATTCTAGTGGCTGCTTTTTGCAGCGGCATCCGACCAAGCGTCTTCAACGCCGAGTTGGCCAAAAGGATGCTGAACTCCTATTCTGAACTTCTAGAAAGAGCATCGGAGTTCATCCGGGACGAAAAGTCAAACAGGACAAAAAGGGAACTCTACGATACACAAAGAGAAAAAGTCTTGTATAACCCCACGTCACCCTTGAGAGTTAATGAATGCAGGTACGACTCGCCGAGGATCCAAGGATCGTTACGACCTCGGATTGGTATAACGCTCTTGTTTTTGGTCTTCGGTTGGGGACTACGAACAGTCAATATTTTCGGCTCGCTCCCTATCCACTAGGCTCGGCACCAAGCCGAGGGGACTAATGATGATGTGGATTAGTAACACACATAGCTTCTTACCTAGATTGTTCTAGAAGTGCCTACACAATTGCCTCATTAAGGGCAATTTTGTAATTCAGCTTCAGCTGAGCTAGCATAGAGATAGCCTTAAGCCTCCTCGTTTAAATCTATAAATAAGGGGCTTGAGTGCTACTAAAAAGGGATAGATAATACAGAATCTAATCTAAAATTCGGATACTCAAACACACACTTGCAACTCAGATATTCCACTTTGTCTCTCCTCCTAGAATCTAATTCTAACTTCATCAGTTGAAGTTCAAGACCTTTAAATCAGGTATATCATATTGGCAACTAGTATCTGAACAGAAGAGCCAAAATGCCTGCCAAAAATTGGAGAATGGGGTGGCAAAAAAGAGATATCAAGTGACAAAAGAAAAGGGTCTGACAAGATAATGGAAGATTACAAAGCGGATTTACCATGGATTGAAGTTAGGCACATTAATTCTGAAATGGTTTTATTTCTTTATCATCTATCTTCTCCATGGGGATCTACATACACAAGTATGCTATTTCTTATCTTGTTTCTTATTCCTATATGACAGTTTTATGCCAAATGTTGTGATCATAAGCAAAGAACTAAAGTTTAACTAGTTTTTATATGTTTCATTGTTTTGGGACAAACTTACCTATAGAGTTTTGTGACTACTTGAATTGTATGCAGGGAATTATCCATGTAGAGGAATGTGGGATGTCATATTGGCTCATCACACTAACCCAAATTCCTCTTGCTATAATATTTAGTTCATGGATATCGTATAGCATTCAAACAAACCAGAGTGAAATTCCAAATCAGCAGGTTATTAACATAGCCTTCTTTTTACCCTTTCTATGGTCTTAATTATTGTTTCCATCAATTCTCTATGAAAGAATTGGAATGTCACTATAAATTGTGCAGGAATTCAAATGTGAGAATAAGAACAAAGTACTACAAGAAATGTTAATCTTCCCATTTATGGTACTATTAGTAGGATTTCTTGGTGGAATTTTTGGAATTAGTGGTGGAATGCTTTTAAGTCCACATCTCCAGATCGGCATAGCTCCTGAAGTAAGTTGTATTCCATTCCAAACTTACGGTTAGGTTAGCTTCATTTGATTTCCTGCTATGCACATCATATTATAAAATTTTTGATCGTCCCAAATGAGTAAGTTAACCAATTCCATCCGTCTATCTTCTTATGTCAAGCACTTTGCCGCCTCGTGCAAGTGACTGCAGCAATCTGTTCTTTCATGGTATTTTTCTCCTCCACAATGTCAGCAATTCAATACGCACTCTTGGGGATGGACCACATTTACGCAGCCATAATCTTTGAAATAATTTGTTTCATAGGGTCTACTCATAGGTTCAAAAATTTTGCAAAAAACAGTAACAAAATAAGGTAGAGCATCCCTCATTGTGTTTTCAGTAGGTATAGTGATGGCTTTGAGTATTGTTCTTCATTACTAGTTTTGGAGCTGTTGATCTCTAGAGGGACTACAAAACTGGAAAATATATGCGATTCAAGAAGCCATGTTGAGGACAAATAAACAAGAAACTAGAAATTTAAGAGATTGATTAGTTAATGCAAAAATGCGTAGTGAAAGGTTTTTCTTTGTTAAAAAATATCTATGCACTTTGGATGGTAACTTGTACATGTCCGAGAACAGTCAGTGTTTAACAAGGCAGTAGTGCAATCCATGGCAGCTAACACAAAGATATCAATTCAGATTGAACCACCTAAATTCAGAGGATATGTGCTCTTTACAGTTTAGAGCTTGTATGATTCATGCTGGATGCTGTTAGAATCGGTGTCCTGGGAATTTAATTAAATTAATTTTAGCAAATCCTTTTAACGATGATAAAAAAAATACGAAATAACAAACCAAACCTTAATCCTACTAAGTAGGGTCGACTGCATGAATCCTACTTCGCCATTGTGCTCTATCATGGACCATATCCTCGGTCAATTCCCAGATGGGCTATATTTTTCTTACAAGTTACCCACCAAGTCTTTTTCGGTCTTCCTTTACCCCTCCTATGTTCAATACTCTCTCTAAAATCTACTCACCTGACAGGTGCTTCTACTGGTCGTCTTAACACATGACCTAACCACATTAAGCGTGTTTATCTCATCTTCTCATCAATAGATATTACTCCAATTTTCTCATGAATATGCTCATTGTGTATCTCGTCCATCCTAGTATACCCATACATCCATCTTAACATTCGCATTTTTGTTACTCTCATCTTTTGCTCATGTGTGTAATTCACTGCCCAACACTCAAACTCATAAAGTATCGCTGGCGTAATTGATGTTCTATAGAATTTACCCTTAAGTCGTAAAGGAATTTTGTGGTCGCATAATATTTCCGATGCCATTCTCTATTTAGTCCAACCCGCTTGTATCCGATGTGTAACATCTCGATTTATACCACCATCACTCTGAAGAACTAATCCTAAATACTCAAAAAGAATTTTCACTTATAGGTATCTCTTGATCTCCGATACTAACACATATTCCATTCCTACTTGCACCCTTGCTAAAGTTAAATTTCATATATTCTGTTTTTGATCGACTAATTCTAAACCCTTTTGTCTCAAGTGTTTCTCTCCAAATTTCGAGTTTAGCATTAACCACATCTTTTGTTTCATCTACTAATACAATGTCATCTACAAATAACATACACTATAGTATTTCCTCCTGTATGTGCCTTGTAAGTTCATCTATAACCAATGTAAATAGATAAGGATTTAGACTGAACCTTGGTCTGAACCTTGGTGTAAACCTATAATAATACCTACCCCATTTTTAGTCATGTTTACTCCTGAGTACTAAAGTTTAAATCCTGAATTATTTAGTAGTTTAACCTTTTCTCCTACCCATTTTGTCTCTTGTAAACACAAAATATCAATTCTTCTCCCAATCATTGTATCTATCACCTCCATTGATTTACAAGTAAGAGTTCCAATATTAGGCTCTAGTTCCCATTCTAATCCTATTCTCCAGAACATTTTTCTTCCCACTACCTTTTCCCTATTATGTGAGGACCCTTGCATATTTTTCACTTCACTTGGACCCCCATGGAGATGTAGCGGCCCTTGCCCACTATTCGCCTCACTCAGACAATGCGATGGGTCACTTACGTGAAACGCCCTAGCATTAGCACAATATCGTAGTGGATTCATCTCATAAGATTGACAAATTTTTACGCTGGTTGTCGACCTAACACAACCCTCCTCCTCATTTACGTGGTTCAGTCAATTAGACTTACGTCCACAGGCGGAGGGAAGCAATATTTCACTATATGAAAAATATACAAAAGGTTTGGAAAAAAAATCCCAAAAGACCGAAAGAAAAATATTGCAAATGAATACCTGAGAACTAGACCGAAAACAAGTTCTAAAGACTTGTTACGAACTCTGTGTTTTTGTTTTTTTTTTATTGGTACTCTTTGAAACTACAAATGCTTTGCTATTTATAGGCATAAAGATACAAGCTGCCAAATGAGTGAGTTGAATTTCAGCAGACAAGTCTTTCAATTTACACAAAGTCTCTTATGCCATATCCCATGTAGAATTGGAGAATGAATTGTAGTTGGCAGATTTAAGCCATACTACAATTGGCATTTGTGGCCCACGTGCCACTATTCATGACGGATGCTATTCTCAAGCTCCCTATTATGGACAAGAAATTTTACCAAAGAAGAAAGGAAGCAAGGAAAGAATACAAAAGCATGCATATGACCATGTGACTTACATGGGACTAGGCATGCATTGCTGTAGAATACACCACCACATAGAAAATATGTTGGACGAAAAATCGAATGTACTAGAGAAACCAAGACTTACAAAGGTTCATGAAAATGTGATTATTGAATAGTTCATGCATTTGTAATTTGAAATGACTGAGCTATAAAAATGTATTCAAATCTTCATCATGCCTTTGTAAGTCTTGGTTTCTCTAGTACATTCGATTTTTCGTCCAACAATTTTCTATGTGGTGGTGTATCTGTCTCTAATACACATCTATGTGGAAGGTTGAACAATGTACTATTGAGTAAAGGCTTGATTACTCTTTCTTGTTTTAGGAGATGGCCACCTCTGAATATTGTGATTCCAGCATATGCGCTTTAATGTAGATCAACTAACTGCATAAAGGAAAAATTCAGTCAAGCAAAATATGTTTATGACAGCTTGCAAGAGAATATTGGCAAACAGATATAGAGTAGAAGCAAAGCAAGATGTATTAATCTAAATTCGGATTCAATTTTGATCAAAGAAGAGCTCAGCTAATAATCACGATCTAGTAAGCTTACCGCCAAGAAATTCGGCAACATCCTTAAGTTTCCTTGTAGAATTTTGTCCAAGAATCTCACGAGTAATCCCACGTTCGCTTTCTAAAGTACTTATTGAGCCTTGCTTTCTTGAATTAGTCCTTTCCTTGCTACAACACTACACATTTGTTAACATAAATTTTATTGTCTAGATTCATTATATAGTTACATTATTTATTAGTGCCTAAATTTGTGTTAGTTACCTTGTTAGTCAATGTCTAGGTTCATTATATAGTCTAAATTCATTGTACCTATAAGCCTATAAATATAGGCTATTGTATCATTCATCAAATACAACTTTAACAATTCTTTCACAACATTGACATGGTATCAGAGCCCGTTTTGGGGTCGGAATCCTCTTGTTTTTCCAGTGATATTTCTTCCATAATCTAGTTTTATAATTTGACTTTGTTTCCTAGCCTTCTTAAGTTATTGGATTGATTTTCAATCCTTCCCACATCCCAAGACAGCATCCAAATTGTTCCAAAGCTCCTCTGATCGATCTCATAATTTTTTTGCGTCCGAAATCAATCCACGTACTCACGTGCTCGACCCTTTTTGACCCAACCGATATTGTCTGTCCGCGAGGTTGAAGAAGAACCAAAAAAAGCCACGTCATCGACGACATGTCACCACATAATCATCACCATTAAGCCACCACGTCATCACCACGCCAATGTCAGGTGAGTAGATTTTAGAGAGAGTATTGAACATAGGAGGGGTCAAGGACTGTCTCTTATACACATCTAGTTCTCTTCAAGACAGGGTTCAGTTCGGTTCACTGTTTAACCTTTCTTTGCTCTGGTTCAGTCTGTTTTACTCCGGTTCTATTCCAGTTTGACCCGATTCCTTACTATTTTTGGCCTTCTAAATTCAACTGTAAACTCAATTTTTTCTGATTCTGCTCCTTCAGTAGACTTTTCTTTTCAAAGTTGACTGGTTACTAATTTAGTTCTTGGTTTCTTATTCGGTTTTATACTTCCATAGCCCACTCGGATATTTCTCATCCCATTTTCACTATCTTAGATGTATCTAATTATGTTTTGTGGTTTCAGAAAAATACAAAGTTTCCTTAAAGGTTGTAAATTATGGCAAATTGTCGACGGTTCTATTCTAACTCCATATTCAAACTACCAAAGATTCGTCTACAAAATTTGTGATCGTCCAGAAGATTGGGATAGTAAAAACTACCAAATCATCACTTGGATCTGTAGTACTTCTATCCCCTTCTTACGTCAGTAATTTGGACATTTCAACTCCGCTAAAGATTTATGGGATTTCATTGCCTATCGATACACCAGTAAAGACATGGCTAATCAGTATCATCTTCTTACTACTTTGTATCATGTGAAACAAGAATCACACCTATCTATTCACTCTTTTATTGCTCATATCAGTAACTTATGGGATCAATTAGCACTTTCGGATCCTCAATGGGAAACTCCAGGAGTCAGTTATTAATTGGCCCATCCAGATCAAGCAAGTCTAAGGCCCAGTTCTATGATTGTCTACATGATGATTTTGTCTGGATCCATTCGTGTCCATCCTTATTCATCGACATCCATTACCTACACTTAAGTCTGCTTTTCAAGAAGTTATTTTTGAACAAACTCGTCTTCGATCCCTTAAGGCTTCGGGTCCTACTTCTGGTCACCATATTACTGACACTGTTTTGGCTACAAGGACTTCTCAACACCATCTCAACCACGAGAATGCCATTATTTTCATGAACTTGGCCACACTCTTTTAGATTGTCATACCCGTGTCTGCCGCATTTGTCAAAAGAAAGGCCCTCGCCATTTCATTGCACAATGTCCCAAGAATCCATACAGATCTTTAGGATGACCAGGATATATCCCAATTAATGTGCTGCTCCTGCTGCTGCTGCTACTGATGTTGATAATGTTCCTCCATCATCTTCTCAAGGTCCTGCATCTTCATCTTCCAATGTTTCCCCAGTGATATCGAATCAATGCTTAAACAGGTTCGCCTTAAATCAACTCCATCTACTACTCTTTCTGTCACTCCAGGTACTTCGTCTTGGTACTTTGATCCTGCTTATAGTATGCAGGACCTCTAGAAGAGTAATGGAGGAAGTTCTAAGCATGAGTATTTCTCTGCATCAGGCTTTATACAGCTAATGGGATCTAGATGCATATTAGTCATGATAGATGAATATATTCATCTCTTACAATATTCCTAGACTTGTCTCATTCCCAAACTCATGCTTAATCAAGTATCTTTAGTTGTGTGAGTTAGGCCTATATATATCAGTAGCAGCAGCAGCAGGAGCAGTGTATTAATTGGGATAGGGCCCTGTCTCTTATACACATCTAGATGTGTATAAGAGACAGAGTTCATCTCCGCCTTCCTTCTCATTTATTTTCTTCATCGCTTTCCGCTGTTTTCCTTCTTCTATTGATTTATGGCATTCACGCCTTGGTCATGTCTCGTTAGTCGTTTAAAACTTTAGTTGCTAAGGGTCATTTAGGTTATGTTACATGAACCAACTCTAGAAATATGAACAACTTTTATTCAACTTGTCAAAACATACATGCTTTACCTTTGCTTAAAAGTTGTTCTATTTCTACAATAGCCATTTGATCTTGTTCGTATATATTTGGGGACCTTCTCCTTTACCCACAATGGATAGATCCCGATATTTTAGAAAAAATGTTGATAATTTTTCTCGATATATCGGGAACTATCTCAAGTGGGTGTAGGAGAACTGTCTCTTATACTATCTAGATTTGCCAAAGATCTTCAAAACTCAATTTTTAGTACTATCAAAATATTTCATACTGATAATGCCATAGAATATAAAGAACACTCATTTCTCGAATTTTTCACCAAACTGGCACTGTGGTACATAGATCATGTCTAGAAACTTCCTCCCAAAATAGTCGTGTTGAACGTAAATACAGACATATCCTTGACACTATTCATGCACTCCTCATTTCTTCTTCTTGCCCCGAACAGTTCTGGAGCGAAGCAGCACTTACTGCTATTTATACCATTAATCGGGTTCCATCTTCTGTCATTAATAATCAGACTCCCTATGCAATGTCTTTTTCAATCTACTCTTGATTATACACAACTCAAAATTTTTGGTTGTGCTTGTTTTGTTTTGCTCCAACCACATGAGCACCACAAATTAGAATCTTGTGCAAAGCTGTGTTGTTTTCTTGGCTATAAGATTGAACATAAAGGTTATCGATGTTGGGATCCGCAGTCCAAAAGACTCCGTATATCTTGTCATGTTGTCTTCTGGGAACATAAAATGTTCTCTTCTATTTCTAAATTTCATCTTCCTGTCACTTCTTCTCTAATTCTCTTTACTAATCCATCTAGTGATCTTTTTCCAAACGAGCTTGTTGTTGAATCTTCTCATGATAGCCCGACTGATGACTTGACCCAAGATCATGCTTCACCTGAGGATCCTGCTCCTGCTGTCTCTTCGTAATTGTCTCCACCTGCCTTACATAAATCCAATTGTGTAAGAGAAATTCCTACTCGTCTTCATGATTTTCATTATTTTTCTACTATCTTATCTTTCCAAGAACCCACCTCTTATCTAGAGGCAAGTTCTAACCCTGTGTGGCAGAAAGCTATGAAAGATGAATTACAGGCCCTTGATAAGATGCATACTTGGGGTCTCGTGGACTTAGCACCTGGAAAATCTGTTGTGGGCTGTAAATGGGTCTACAAGATTAAAACTCACTCAGATGGCACAATCGAACGCTATAAAGCTCGCTTAGTTGCCAAAGGTTTTGCTTAAGAGCATGGCATTGATTACGAATAAACCTTTGCTCCTGTTACCCGTTTTACTTCTGTTCGTAGTTTACTTACTATTGTTGATGTTCATCGCTAGCAATTTTTTCAAATAGATGTTAACAATGCCTTCCTTAATGGTGATCTTGTTGAAGATGTCTATATGAAACTGCCCCCCGGTTATGATCATCCAGCAGACAAGGTATGTAAGCTTCGTCGAACTCTTTATGGTCTCAAACAAGCTCCTCGAGCTTGGTTTTCTAAGTTTAGCTCCACTATCTGGCAGCTTGTGTTCACTTCTAGTCCTATATGACTCAACTCTCTTTCGTCGAGTATCAAATGGTGGTACTATTATTCTTTTACTTTATATGGATGATATGATCATTACTGGAGATGACCTTGATGGTATCACTGTGTTAAAACGTCATCTCCATCAACATTTTGAGATGAAGGACTTGGGATTCCTAAGTTAGTTTCTTGGTCTTGAGGTCTCTTCTATTTCTGATGGATACTTTCTTACTCAAGCCAAGTATATCTCGAATCTTCTTGCTCGGGCTGGCTTAACTGATAGTACAATTGTTTCACTCCCATTAAGACTAATGCTCACTTCACTCCTCGTGATAGGTCCCCTATCTCAAATCATACGTTATATCGTCAATTGGTAGGCAGTCTAGTCTATCTTACAGTTACTAGACCTGACATTGCTTACATCGTTCACGTTGTCAGTCAATTCATGGCAACTCCTAGGACGACTCATTTTGCAGCTGTTCTTCGCATTTTGAGATACCTCAAGGGTACTCTATTCCATGGTTTGTTATTTGTCTTGCCATTCCACTTTTGATTTATACGCTTATTCTAATGCTGATTGGTCCGGTGATCCTACGGATAGATGCTCTATTACAGGTTTTTGTTTTTTTCTTGGTACATCTCTTATCTCTTAGAATAGCAAGAAGCAGACCGTTACATCCCGTTCTAATACCGAAGCAGAATATCGCGTAGTTGCTGATATTACTCAAGAACTTATTTGACTTCAGTAGTTACCTGAAGATATGGGCGTTACTCACTCATCCTCTACTTTTCTTCGTTGTGATAATCAGAGTGCTATACAAATTGCTCACAACGATGTCTTCCATGAGCGTACTAAACATATCGAAAATGATTGTCATTTTTTTCTCCAGCATCTGGTTCGTGGTACTCTTCGATTACAACCTGTTTCCTCACAGGATCATACTGTTGACATTTTCACTAAAGCTCAACCACCCGGTCGTTTTCTCGCCTTGTGTTCTAAACTCCAATTGGTCTACGCTCAACCATCTTGAGTATTGAGGGGGGGGATGTTAACATAAATAATATTGTCTAAATTCATTGTATAGGTACATTATTTATTAGTGCCTAAATTTGTGTTAGTTACCTTATTAGTCAGTGTCTAAATTCATTGTACAATCTAAATTCATTGTACCTATAAACCTATAAATATAGACTATTGTATCATTCATCAAATACACACAAGTTTAACAATTCTTTCACAATATTGACAAGATTAAATATTCTCTTGTACACATGCTGCATGACAGATCCTGAATTTTGATCTTTTTTGCGTAACAAACAAGAAAGGGTAAAACTGACTCTTATACACATCTACAACAGTAAAATTAGAAAATGATATTGACGTAAAAAAAAAAAAAAGTAGAAGCAATCCTAACAGAACTACGCAACTGTATAAACAATGATGCCATTAGCATTTCCAAAAAATGTCTCGGATCCCTGGATTTTACTTCATTCACAGAGAAAAAGAACTCCAATGTGTAAGTGAAATTGTTCCAGCAAGAAATTCGCAAACAAACTTGGATTCTTTTGAGAATCCAAATTTCCATGCATTGGGTACTAAGGAGTCCGAGACATTTCTTGGAAATGCTAATCCCTACATTGACATCGACAGTTGCGTAGTTCTGCTTTTCCAACAACCAATTCTCCGTTCCTAAAAGAAAATTGATATAACAGACAAGATAAAATGCAAAATGTGGAAGACGAAGCCACCAAGCTGTTAGTCCTTGGAATTTTCACTGATCCAAATTTGAGCTATAGGTAGTTGATGTCTTCGCATACCTCATCCAATACTTTGCTAATTTCATCGATCTCTCTGCCTTTACCTAAAGATGTTTTCCTTAAAAAATATTACTACAAGTAAACAAGTTAGATTTTCGGATAAAATTCTGAAATATAGAAAGAAAAGAATGTATAAGGAACATCACATAAAGGCAGAGAGATCTGTAATTAGCAAAGTATTGGATCTGTCAGTTATACACATCATCACAGATGTATATTTCCTGAATCCGAAACAAAATCGTAAAATCCAAGAACATAAAAATGTTTGCTAAGAACGAAGCATTCATGATTTTAAAGTGCCTGGATTAAAGGGTAATGTTGTTGAAGAAAAGTGATTTGTCAAAAGAAACTGTTCGAGTAATTACTCTAGTTATTTTCTTCTAAATTGTTCTGTAACACCACAAACTTCTTCAAAAGTCCCACGAGTTCTAGCATCACCTTCCTTAAGCTAATACTTTGCTAAGATTATTAAAGGTTAATGTTAGAACCTCAATCAAAGGCAGATAATGAAAACCGTATTGATCGCCCTGATGTGGAGATACAATCTCAAGTATACCAACGGGAAGCTGTCTAGGAGGTTGTTGATAGACGTGGCAATGCCTAGTATCCCACGACACGACCAGCCAGACGATCAAGTTTTGGATATTCTTTAGCAGAGTAATGGCGGGCATCAATGATGCATTCAGGCAATCCACTGGACATCGTCTGGCTGGGGGACCATAACTCTACTATGTGAAAACCATCCTGATTCAAAGGTATTAAGTCATCCAAACAAGACTGGGATATTCAGGGAGTCCCTGAATACAGGAATTCTTGTCATGTATAACTTAAGGCCTGTCTCAAATTGTCAAGTACTTTTTGTCTTCAATCTGAACTAAATCCATAACCAGAACTAAACCTGAAATATAACCTGTCACCTATGGGCATAAAAGTTGTAGAAATTGTTTGATCTTCTGTTTAATCACATAGTTGCTGCTAAAGGTGGCATCACCTAGATTAAAAAATATCAATGTTTTGCCTGTTAGTTGAAAATTTTATTTTGGTTACAAGTTTTTGACATGCTATTTAGAGTTGTCAAGATTAAATGCTTGAAAATATGACTACATATTTGTAGGCACGGAAACTAGGGCCTTCGGTTCCATTGGTCAAAAAGCAAAAGGTGATTTATTTGCAATGTCCTTATAGTACAGGGATAATTTTAAAAACCTCCTCTAAGATTTATATTAATATCACTTAGTATCCCTAAATTTTTAAACATCTCACAAACTTCCCTTAACTTTCTCTAAGTTATAACATATTAGTATACAATTTAAAAAAGAAATATTAAATTAATTTTTGATTTAAAGTAATAGTAGCCAGCTGTTAACAAATTTGCCCTTTTTTACCTACTGGTTACTTAAAGTCAAAAGTAGGTAATTAGATAGACGAAAAAAAAAAAGAAATTCTATAATAATATAATTTATTAACAAATAGAAATTTATTAAGATAGTTTTAAACTTTAATTCTACATTTTGATGTATTTAAATGCTTAGCATACACATTTTACAGACAAATTTTACATTTTAAACTAAAAAAACATTATAATGAATCTTTTAATATACATGTGTATTTGGGAGGATTATACTTTCTAGATATTATTTTAGACATCGAATTTGACTCGTTTCTTGCGGCTAAGCGCCAAATTGGGGTGACCTTTTCAAAATTTTGAATTTTTTGAAATTACGTCCCAATTTCACAAAAATATACATTTTCTAGGTAAAATGACATTCTAATACACTTTTGTGGAGGAAAGAGACAAAATGGTTGCAAAATTTTTTTTGACGTCAATATCATTTTCTAATTTTACTGTTGTCAAGTTTGATCCTCAAGGTTTTGGAACACTTCAGTAAATTTTGTTAGTCTTTGGAAACCATTTTGACATTAAGGATTTTTGGGGTCCGAACGCGTTCTTTCAATTATTGCTTTTCGGGTATCGTTTTGAATCAAAATCAAAATTTTCGTGATGTTCTGTATTAGAATAGATTGTATAACTCGTATTTTATTGTTTGGCGCAAAATCAGAATAAATTATATTGTCGGGTGCAAGTCAAACCCGAAAATATATAGTCTTGTCAAAAAAATTTCATAAAAAAACGCACAAAAAACAAACGTCAAGTCAATCATTTTAACTTTGTAGAAGAAAACAATTTTTTCTTTTTATATTATTACTACCAATACTATTATTGTTTCTACTACTGTATATATATTATTACTCCTACTACTAATACTCTAATGACTACTACTGCTTGATCACAGATCAGTTTACTTTCTCGTGGATATTACGGTATATTTATGTTTTTGCTCATATTTTATCTTAGATATGCTATATCCCTCGCGACATTGGATGATTTTTAGTATGTTTGTTGGTTGAATGTTAAGAACTAGCCCATATGCTGATTAGCTTTTCGGATTCGGTTAAATACATGCGATTTCTCTTTAGATCTGACATATTTTTAAGCCTATGTAACAATTTTGTTTCGGATCTGTTAAATGTTTAACTCATGTGATGATGTACGACTGAAATATAGTGATTTGAACCCTATGATGATTTTTATTTAGATCTTTATGGATCTAACTGTTTTGAACAATAGTGAATCGGACATAATTTTTTGGCTTTTATATCTGAACGGAGAGGTGTTTCGTCCCCCTGGCAGCTGTAGAAAAAAAAAATTCGGCTGTAACCCGGGTGGTGCCACCATGACCACTTGTTCTGTCTTTTGTTTTAGTTGCTGTTTTAGACCTTTTGTTTTGGGCCTGTGGTGTATTGATGTTGGGTCGTGATGTTTTACATCTATGTGATTTTTTGTGCTTAAAATCTGATGGGCCTTTAAAAAGAAAATGATAGGCTAGACTACCTTATGGGTAACTAATTTTTGGATTAAAAAAAAAAGATTTAAAGACAGAACAAGTGGTCATGGATGCACCTGTCTCTTTTTATTGCTAAAAAAATGAAAAGGATATAATAAGTTATAATGGAAGTTTATAAATCATGGGGAAAGAAAATTTTTCAAATATATATTAGGGATTTATTTATAGACTTCCAAAAATTTCGTAATTTTTTTTTTTTATTGATCTTTTCTTTTATATGTTCAAAATTAATTTTATATTCATCTATTAGGTATTTAAAATTTTGTGCCATTTTGTTTTGTTTTGTTTTGTTTTGTTTTGTTTTGTTTTGGGCCTTTTGTTTTAACTAATTAATCGGTTTTGTTTGGTTGATGGGCTTTTTTTAATTAGTGTATGTGGTAGGTTTATTTAATGGGCTTTCGGGTCTTGATTTAGTTGGATGTAAATAGTTATGAATAATACAGTAATAGTTTTGGATTTTAGGTCTCTTGGGCTTGGGTTTAATGTAGTAGATATTGGTTATCAAGTTACAGGGTATAGTCTTTTGGGACCTTTTATTTTTGGATGGACTTATTCTATATTTGATTAATAGTTTATTTTTCTTTTGGGCCTTATTCATTGTCTTGTGACTTGGGCTATCTTCTTTTGGTTTGGGCCCAGTGAGTTAGTTTGGTAGATGGGCTAAGAATTTACTTTGGGGGGTTTATGTTTTATATGTGGCCTATTTCGTTTGGGCTAATAAAAAAAAAGTTTTGGGGACAGATTACTTCATAAAGATATTCGAAAATTTTTGGCCCTATCTTATTTGTTGATTTTTTTAGTTTGGTCATGGCTAATACCTGTAATCTGTCTCTTATACACATCTAGACCTGTATAATATTTACAGTTTGACCCCTGAACTTTTAATATCACGTCTTGTTTGGATGACTTAATACCTGTAATTGCATAGCCCTCTAGAAATGTATTTTGAAATTGAACGTTAGAGTGTTTGCACCCTTCTAAAATTATGTTTTGCCCCTATAACTTGTAAGATTAGGGATTATATATATAAAATTAGAAGCTTTTGAAATTATTTGTAAGTCCTTGAAACTTTTGAAATCGCTCACTCTGGTCCCCGATATTTCTGTAATTGCTTGTTAGTCCTTAAAATTTTCTTAAATGGCATTTGTTGGCCCCTAAACTCTTCTTAAATCGCATTTGGATCCAAACACTCTGTAGTAACAACTTGTAATTAAGCCATTAAAAATTCATTTTGTTCCTAATTAGTCTCTTTTTCTTAATAAATGTTATTTTATTGCTAGACAAGCTTCAACTTTGGTATAGGACATTTTCATTGTTTAAGAATATTGTAGTTGTATCCTTTAAGTTTAGATTTTATTTAATTAAGTCATTCTTTCTTTCTTTTCTATAAATGTTACTTATCCATTTTTATGATAGTTTATCTCAATTTACTCATTAGAATTACTTTTGTTAGTTTAACGATGTTCTTTTGTTAGTTTAACTTCATTCATACTTACATATTATATTGATCCGTTCGTTCATATTTTGAGCTAAGAATAGAATAATTTTGTATCATTCTACACCGCAAGTGAAACTAAATCATCGACGTGCAATACTTAGTTTATGTGCTAATTGTTTAATTTTTTCTTTACTTATTATCATTGTTCACTTTATGATTATTTATTGCAGCTTATGTCATAAAGAAAAAATTTAAGTTTATTATAATAGATAGGAATATAGTCTAGGTGTTTATTGCTTCCATTTAGACCTATATGTTAGAATATTATGTTTTATTTGCTTATGTCCATTGTGTATTTATATGTTATTAGCTTGTCTACAACATCTATCCTTTGTAAAAATCTTTTGCTCGTATTTTGCATCGTCTGATCCTAGCATAGAAAATTTTTCCTCCTATGTCGGTCCAACATTGGCACAACGAGTTTCCCATTCCTTCACATTATATGCATGTTTTATTATTCATTTGTTTTCATGTTTATCCAATTTGATATAAATATAGGTTAATTTCTTGGAAACATGAATTAAATCTCACAATCAGTTTTACCGGGGATGAAATGGTGCCTTAGTTACCCATAAGGTAGTCTAGCCTTCCCTTTCCTCAATAGGACTCCCGAACTTATCTCTTTTGTTTTCGTAGACTAGGAGTCATCTAATATAAGGTTTATAATTAATTTATTTTTATAGATTATTCATTTATTATATCGTTTAAATATTTTTGAATCTCTTTATTACCTCCCTTAACCTTTAGGTTTTTTCCCATTCCTTTAGGTTTAGGATTAGTGTCCCGATGCACTTCACACACCGGGTAGCGACTTCATTATTTGTTTATTCATTTTTATAAAAACCCTATTCTAGATCATTTTTTGGGTTTTCAAATGTCACATTTTAAAGTTCCATTTTAGACCCTATAAAAGTACATTATACAATTATGGGTATAAAACTAAGATTTCATTTTTCCTTGAGAAAAAAGATTTTGTAGGAAATTATTATTACTATTAATAAAAAAAATGTATAAATTACTTTAAATTGGAGTCCAAATCTTTATAAATTATTAAGTAATTCCTTTACTAACTAAGTTAATGGACTAAACTATCTTTAAATTAATTTAAAATATAACATTTTAACTTCACCGTTTATTTTGGCAATATAAAACCAAGAATCCCAAAAAGAACTAATAAATATTAATGAACAAACACATGAAATATTATATTTTCGTTATTTGTCTAAAGTAACAAGGGTAATTTTGTCAAAATAAATTATTTAGTAATTTCTTTTTTGATTTGGTCTGACACATTACCTCAAATCAAAAGTTAGGAAAGTTTGTGAATCTGTCCCCAAAAATATAAATTTTAGAGGAGCTTTATAAAATTATTCCATAGTAAATCTTCCATTAATATGTTATTCCTTCCGTCTCATTTTTTTTTTCCTTTTCTCAGAAATTCAATTTTTTTTTTAAAAAAATGATGTTGTGATTGTTATAAATAATTAAATCTTTCTAAATTTATCTTCTAAATTCAAAATTATAATAATATATGATAGTTCCAAAAAAAAAAAAACGTAGGATAAAAATGAAATAAAAAGATTACTAACATTAACCTTTTGAACATCACAAATATTTCAGTATATGAAAAATGAAAATAATGACTAACTATGGGCAACCAGAAGAGGATTCAAGTATCGTAGTACATCATTGTATGTGCTCCATGAAACCCACATCTTCTTCGTCGACAACAATTTACTCGGGGTCAGAAGCGGCGGTGGAGGCCTGAACCATGATAATTCACAAGGCCCCAAATCATGTATAGAAAAAGCATGAGCAGCGAAAATCAAGAGCTTCCGTTGCCATTAAATAAACCGAGATTAATACTGCTTTTTATCTTCTCTTTCTTTTAGTACACTCTTATATTCTATAAATGAACTATAAGAATATATATATGAGAAATTTTCAGTTCATGATATAGTGTTATAATTAAGCCACAAAACAAAGGGAGGTCAGATAAAATAGAGTGAGATGGATTTAGTGACAGAAAGATTAATTCTTCTTAGTGTGAGCACTAATAATATAAGAAGTTATAGATTTTGGACGACAAGACAAGCACCACACTATAGATTTAAAATAATTAAATGGAATACTAAGTTGAAATTTTATATTTTTGAGGGGAGATGATGACGGAGTTAGTTGAAATTCTATTTTTGGACAATTTTATAAAGAAATTTTGATAAAGAAAGCTAAAAAGATAATGGAATTTTTAAAAGAAAGTGATGTTTGGAAAAAAAAAAAAAAGATAATTATTTTGACAATAAAATGAACACCTTAATAAATAAATCTATATTTTATTAATTAGTGAAGGCAAAACAAATTTTATATTAATTAGTGAGGGGTGGAATAAACTTTTTACATTTTAATGGGGATGCAACTAAATATTTTTAGAAGTATGCATAATAAAACATGGGGATAATTAACTCATTAGTCCTCTAACTAGAGACACTAAAATTAAACTAGTCCTTCAATAATAATTTTAGCTAGATTAATCCTTGAACTAAATATTTATATTCAATTTAATCCCTAAAATGTAGTTAAGCCCAAAACATAAATTTTTGAATTTTGACCGGTGTTGACTAGGGGTATAACCATCAAATTATCTGGTCTTACAATTTTTGTTTTTTAAAAATCACCTCATTAGTCCTCTAACTTTTTTTATTAAAACTAAAATGGTCCTCTAACTTGAATTTTAACTGAATTAGTTCCTGAACTAAATATTTGTATCCAATTTGATCCTTAAATGGCGGCTACAATCAAAACGTGATTTTTTTGAATTTTGATTGATGTTGAATAGGGGCATAGTTGTCAAGTCATCTGATCCTATGATTTTTATTTTTAAAAATAATTTTAGACTTTATAATAAAAAGGCAAACATATTATATGGATTAATGATGGTCTAGATGTTAAGTGTTTGAGATTTTGTTTTATTGTTAATGCGCGTTCGAAACATACCACCACGCTATGTTCATTTTTTCTAATAATTTTATTTTATTTAAACCAAAACTCTAAAATCGTTGTTGTCTTTCTCCCTACACCAATACACCACCAACTCTACCCATCTATCCCTTGCCAATGAAGCCTTTCTACTTTTCTCTATCTGCTACGACCATCTTCTCCTTCCCCATTCTCCATCTCTTCTTTCTCGCTACCCCCACCCCTCCATCGGAACTATCACTAATTCCTACCCCTCTCAATCCCATTCCCTCCGCCATTAATGCCACCATCTCCTCTTTCCTATCACCATTTTTCCTTTCCGGCTGCCCCCCATACCATCACCATCTCCTCTTTCCTATCACCCTTTTTCCTTTTCAACTGCCCCCATACCATCGCAACTATTACCACTTTATGTCCCTCTCGCTCCTTATCTTCTTCACCTCTAGTAACTGGACTTCTCTCTACAACCTCTATTTATTCTTTCTAAAATACGTTTATATCAACGATTTCTTTGAAATCCGATTTGTAAGTAACAACTTTTTCACAAAACACTACTTGATTTCCTCTTCCTTAATCAGTTCTGGCAGAAGATATATGATAAGTCCTTACAGTGATCTAGAAGACACTCTATAGATCGATTTTGGTGGTTGAGATGAAATCAAAATTATCTATGATTTGTAAAAGTTCTTATATTAGTATCATCAAATTCCTCGGCGTTTTCATTTCTAACAATTATAGGATTAGATGATTTGACAATTATGTTCCTAGTCAATATCAATCAAAATTAAAAAAATTTTATATTTTGGGTAAAGTCGCCATTTAGGAACAAACTAGATACAAATAATTAGTTTAGGATTTAATCTGTCTAAAATAAAAGTTGGGGTACTATTTTGGTTTTAATGAAATAGTTAGAGGACTAATGAGGTGATTTTTAAAAGATAAAAATCATAGGACCAACAGCTATGCCCATAATCGATACCGGTCAAAATTCAAAAATTTATATTTTGGACGAAACCGCTATTTAGGGATCAAATTAAATATAAATATTTAATTCAAGAACTAATCTGGCTAAAATTAATATTAGAGGATTATTTTAGTTTTAATGAAATAGTTGAAAGATTAATGAGGTAATTTTTTCTAAAACATGTAATAATTACATTTTTGGGGGTCAATGAAGGCACGTGCTCTCAATGGTCTGTCTCTTATACAAATTTGCTCATAGTGAATTAATATAAACCGTAAATTATTTGACAACTTAATTTTTACGAGTGTTATTACAGATAAAATTGCTGTATAAGACTCGGAAACAAAAGCTTTTGCAAGTGTTGACTGTAAAATAGAAAAGACAAGGAAACAAAAGCAAAGCGAGAGGTAGCGTTCTCATCCAGGAACTGGTTAAATAGTTCAAATGATCAAAAAAGGTTAAATGGTTCAAACGACCCTAATGGATCGGGCAGCGAAGGTGTGGCTGGGTGGAGGCGTGGAGCCACTATGGGGCCAGCGGGGGTGGTAATATCACTAACCTTGCATATCCCTCCTATTCTAAAGTAAAATTTTCTAGATTTTTCAGATATTATGCTAATTATAATAAATTAGGCACTCATTAACAATTTTAAAAATAGTGCATATATACAAAATTATAAAGAGATAAAAAATTTTAATGTGTCACTAAATTCGAAAAAAAGAACGAAATCTGATCGAACATATAAAATCAAGTGAGCCGGTAAAATTTGTTATAATTTTGTCACAAAAAGTAACTTTGTCAGGTGATTTTAAATTGTGATTTGTAAATTATTTTCCTTTTAAAAAGTAGTTATGAGCCTATTATATTTTAACTTATAGCTTGTAAATAGAATAATTTACATATTAAATTAGTATATAATGTTTGTTGGATTTTATTGTTGCCATAATTACACAATTTCATTGAATTAAAATTAACTATAACATCTAATAAAAATTGAGATAATTTACTATAGTTGTGAGATATTATTATGGCATCAACAATATCAATATGGATACTATGCTTTATCCTTTAAACTTCCTAATTCTAAAAATGGAATATAATTCCAAACTCCTAATAGAGTTCTTTTTATTTTATTTTTTTAAATTTTTTGTCATGGCAATTGCCAATTTTAAAAAGCTACCATATGTGAAGAGAGTATTGTCGATTTTTTATTTCTATTGTGATTCTATTGAATTGAAGGTTGCACAAAACCTTTTTCATTTTCATAATTCATATATGTACCTAGCTTGCATTCAACAATACTTTTTGTACTTATATGAATCTAAGATGTACAAATGTGCAAATTCTAGATAGTGTGACTAGAGACAATTTTATTTAAAAAAAAAAAAAACATAAATGATGTGTATTTGACTGATTTAGCCTTTCTCCGAAACAAAATGTGATTTAATTTGGGAAATTTTTTAACTATACATTTTATAATCGAAGAAAATGAAGTTATCTTCGAACTTTGCCTGTGATTTGTGACAAAATCGTGGATAACATTAAATATAGGGCAGATCCGACGGACCATTTTCATAATAACGTTTTCTAATAGGTTTCCTCGTTACCTTTAGAAATTTTTATGTAAATACAAATTTATTTTGCACGTGATGAATCTAGATTTTTGGCATATAGTACAAGTTAATTTGCACTAAAATCTAAACCAGCTCATTTAAAAAATATATTTACACTTAGAGTCAACTATCTAAATCCTTAACGTAATAAGATATATCGAACACTAATCTCTAATTTAGATCTAAAGCCGAATTTTGTTCTTTTCTTTTCGAATCAAGAGACACATCAATATCTTTTATCACTTTATATAAATACACTCAAATACTCCTAATTCCAAACGTTCTAAAATTTTCCTATTTGTCCAAGTTGAAGTATGTTTTGAGTTATTTTCTATAATCAAGTTCAATGTGTGTATATGTATTTTGTACTGGATGTACGTAATTCATGCATAAGGTATTAATTGGGTTAATGTAACTAAATATGAAAGGTGTTTTATGTACCTATAAATACCCCTAGTATTTAGAGTTGATGAAATGCAAGTGAACAAAACCGCAATTGTTGGTCTCCTCTCATATCCGCCCTTTGATTCTACAATAAGAAAAGACATTCTTTCAACCTTTATGCAAAATATTTAAAGACACTCAATGTCGTGGGGTGCAAAAAGACAAGAAGTTAGCAAATTAACGGTGAAGGCAACTAAGCTCTGTCTATAGGTCGGGTCTAGATCCGGATTCAACTCGATCCGAACTCATTTATCCATATCTAAATTTATAACAAATTTTGATTATTCGGATCAGATCTAGACTCGTTTAGCTATTTTAATAAACGGATCTATCTGAATCTTAGTGTTCCGATCCGATTAAGACCCGAATCCTATCAAAATATTTAATATATAATAAAATTATTCTATGTTAGTTTTATTTTATATGTATATATACATATATGTTGTGTAAATTGCCCGTATAATTTATATTTAATGTAAAATACATGTATAAATATTAATTATGAACTCAATACTTTTGTATAATTAAAAAAAAATTCTATAAATTGTAATAGTTTTATATATAATTTTAAAAGTTATAAAAAAATTATTAAGACCCGGATCGGGATCGATAAGATCCAACGGATCCGAGTATGGATCTACTTTTGTAGACCCGTTGGAGATCTGGATCCGGATCCAATTATATTAATCAGATCCGATTCTAGATAGTTATGCTAGATCCGATACGAATCCGATTCGTTTACAAGCCTAAAGGTAACATATAAAAATGACGTGATAAAGTTTCAACTTTCACTTCCTGCCCAAAAATTGGTTTTGGAGGCGAAGGTGGCAAGAGAATTGAGTTTGTGCATTGGAAAGTTTAAAATGAAGTATCAAGAAGAAGATGATGATTGGATTTTGGTGACCTCTAATGAAAGATTTCAATATCTCTTTAAGCAAATTATTTTCATTGTCTAGGACTAAAATCAAATTGACAATTGAACCAATATAT
This sequence comes from Cinchona pubescens, assembly GCA_025175665.1. Lineage (NCBI taxonomy): Eukaryota > Viridiplantae > Streptophyta > Magnoliopsida > Gentianales > Rubiaceae > Cinchona > Cinchona pubescens. Next base: position 198,374 of record JANKKI010000386.1, on the reverse strand, counting down.
GTGGGTCCGGTTATTTATTCTTCCAAAAACTGGCTTAGTCCCATTTAGATGTGTATATGATATCATGGCTTAGTCCCATGATTTGAATTGAATAATGCAAAAGACAACAAGAATCGTGTGTATATATATATACTACATTAAAAAAATTAATATAATTTAGTGATTTAAATTTTCTTTTTCGAAGTTATATTTATTATAAAATTTAATTACTTTGTTATGTCCCTTACTTGAATGCCTTTTTTGTAATTTTAAGGTTATTTATGTAAATACTCATCAAAGAATAAAAGAAGAAATAAAACCTACTTTTAAACCTTCATATTAGGAAATACATTTGATTGAACTAAATTAGTTTATGAATAGAATTTTAGATACAAATTTTAGAAATTAGCAAAGATAGTAGGAAATAATTTTTTTGGGATTTATTTTAGATTTCAAACAACAATAAAAAATAAAAATTTACTTGAAAAATAAATGTACATATTTTATTTATACTTTTGGACCCTTAGTGAGAAAAAAAATCCTAAAAGATACATAGGAAATAAAACAAAATTATATTTAGAATTAAGTTTTATTGAAGCAAATTTCTTCATAGAGTAAAATCTTAGGATAGATTTAGAAATAACATCTAAATTGTATAATATCTAGATTCAAAATTAATTTTGGGTAACTTTGTAAATGACATAAAAATTTCTAAAGGTAAAAGGATAAGTTACCCAAATTTAATGACGGTCCGTCGGATTTACAATAGTGAATGCCTTTCTTGTTATACACATCTAGATTTGTATAAGATATTCCTGAAAGAGTATAAGAATATTTCATTCAACCTATTTTTTATTCTTCAGATTAGGATAAGAATTTGATTGAAAGAAATTTCCTTATGTTATAGAATATTAGGAATGAGTTTTAGAAATTAAAGTAGAGTAGGAAATATTTTTTTGGGGATGGGTTTTAGAAATCATGTAATAGTAAAAATATAAAATTTACTTGAAAAATAAGTTTACATGTTTCACCCTGATGTTTTCCACACCTTATTTTGATAATGACATAAACACTTAACTCTGTAAAACAAGCTTTTGCAGGAACTTATCACATCTAGATGTGTTAACCGTCAAGGTAGGTCAAAACTGTCTCTTATACATTGCTTCGTCCAAACAAACTGGCAGAAAGAATGGGATCCTACTGCCTTTCTTTCAACTACTTCCTAACGGCTCCGTAATAAATGCAGACGTCCAACGAAGCCTCTCAACAACACGAAAGAAGATCGGACGCTTCCTCGGACGCACTCTAATCCTTCATACGGAGTCTAGGACCCCAAAGAGACATTAAAGTCATTTATTATTTAGCCGTTAGGAAGTAGTTGAAACCACTATTTATTACTCTTATAAATAGGTGCTTTAATAACCTGAAAAAATCATCTAATACAGTGAATACAAGCCTTATAAAAGAGTAATTTGAGTGCAAATTGACTATAGTGCTTTGTTGTATTAGTGTGAAGTTGTGAGTGCAATTCAACTTTGAGTGGAGTGATAATCTTGTATGAAAGTGTGGTTGTAAGTAAGATCTCTTTCAAATTTATTATATCTGCATTTAAATTAAAAAGCTCACTATTTTCTGAAAGTATAATTTTTAAGAAACTTAATTCACCCCCCCTCTTAGGTTGCATTGGGACCAACAATTGGTATCAGAGTTTGGTCTCATTATATTGCTTAAACTGCTCTTGAGTAAAGAAATATGGCAACCAACAATGCTCTATTTTTTGAGGGTCAATCCGTTACCAGGCCCCCTATGTTTAATGGGGCAAATTTTATTAGTTGGAGAGATAGAATGAAAATATTTCTGCAATCTATTGACATTGATTTGTGGTATGTTGTCAATGAAGGTCCATTTGAAGCTTCTATCATTGATGATCACACAAATAGAAGAAGAGAAAAGACAAGGAATGAGCTCACTCCTCAAGACAAGGCAAACTTAACGTTGAATGCAAAAGCCATGAATGTGTTATACAATGCCTTGGATGCAAATGAATCAATTCGCATGAAGTAGATTGCAGTTCTGCACTTCAATTGAGTTGATTCGGAACACTAAGATTCAGAAGGAGCGATGATGTTCGTGAGCAAAAGAAATCCTTACTTGTTGCCAAGTATGAATCCTTCAAGATGGAACCACATGAGAACATTGACAAAATGTACTGCAAGTTCATATGACATTATAAAGGATCTTGAAGCCTTGAGTAAGGAGTACTCTTTGGGTGAAAAAAATAGAAAAATCCTAAATGCTCTATCCAAAGAATGGGATGCCAAAACAATTGCTATAGAGGAAGCCAATAATTTAAATTTAATGCCTATTGAATCACTAATCAATTCTCTTACATCTTATGAACTCAAGTTAAAGGCCAAGGTTGTGGATGATGAAGAAGCAAGGCCAAGAAGGAGCATTGCTCTAAAGACCTCTCAAGAGGAAGATGAAAACAGCTCCATCAATCTAGAAGATGAAGATCTTGATGAAGGAGATCTTGCACTCATCACCAAAGGATTTCTTAAACATTACATCAACAAACGAAGAATGAGAAGAGGCGGAGACTACAAATTCAAATAATTTCATAGGGAAGTCAAGGCTTGAAATAAAGAAGCAAAACGAAAAATGCTTTGAATTCCCTATCAACTCGGGCATTTTGCATATGAGTGTCCTTCCAAAAAAAAGAAGGAAGGAAGAAAACCGAGATTCAATAACTTTCAAATCACATGGGATGATTGCAACTCCGAAGGAGAAATTGAAGAAGACATGGAGTCGGCACAAATGGCCTTTATGGCTATTGGAGATGATGAGGTAAATTCTAACTATGACTCTAATGATAAAAATGATGAAGATGATCTTGAAGCATTAAGTTCAGCCTGTAAAATTGCATGACAGCTTAAAGGAATCATATGCTAGAAATAAGGAATTAGTTAAAAAGTCAAATGCTTTATTGAATGCTAACTCTAAACTTGTGAATGAAAACAATAGGCTATCACAAGAAAATCGTGATTTGAAGAAAAGTCTGCATGTGAGATCAAAGGTCAAGGAAGAACAAGCCTCCTTGAAGAATAGAATGTATGATTATTTGAATGCTCTCTTAAGTAGAAAGAAAGAAAATATTGCTGATATGAAAAGAAATAGAAATATAGCTATCAACAAAAACTTTGTCATGTTTAGAAGAAATGACTTATGTATTGTAAAACCAAAATCATCTTTGTATGGTAATAAAAGCATTATTTGTAGATATTGCCATCAACATGGACATGTTAAGACTATGTGTTATGTCAGGAAGATTGAAAAACTTGACTAATGAAAGTTGCATGGATTCGAAAGCAATTTCAAGTAACTCAAATGCCGCGACCTTTCACGAACATGGGTGACCAAAAGTTATCAATTGACTTATTGTGTAGGTACTTAACATCACCAACAATGCTAAGTGGTTCATAGATAGTGGATGTTCAAGACACATGACGGGTGATGCTTCTCTCTTCACAAATCTCACATCCAAAAACAGTGGAAAAGTCAATTTTGGGGCCAACAATTGGTATCTGTGCATTACTTTCTCACATTGAACCTAAACATATAGATGTTGACTTTGAGTGATGAATCTTGGGTTAATGATATGCAAGATAAACTTAGTCAATTTGAGAAAAATAATGTATGGACCTTAGTTGAAAGACCTTCTTCTCATCCCGTTATTGGTACTAAATGGGTTTTTAGAAACAAATTAAATGACAAAGGTGAGATCATAAGAAACAAAGCTAGACTTGTTGCAAAAGGTTACGCTCAAGAAGAAGGTATTGACTTTGATGAAACCTTTGCACCCGTGGCTAGATTAGAATCCATTCGCATGTTTCTTGCATTTGCATGTTTCAATAATTTCAAATTATTTCAAATGGATGTCAAAAGTGCTTTCTTAAATGGTTTTATCGACCAAGTCTTCGTCGAACAACCCCCGGGCTTTGAAAATAAAAATCTCCCAAATTATGTTTTTAAACTCTCCAAAGCTTTATATGGTTTGAAACAAGCTCCAAGAGCTTGGTATGAAAGATTAAGTGGGTTCTTGATAGAAAATGGTTTCAAAAGAGGTGTATAGTTGACACCACTCTTTTTACAAAAGCAAATTTAAATGGTTTGTTAATAGTTCAAATTTATGTTGATGATATTATTTTTGGAAACTAATGAGTACATTTTGTCAGGATGTTCTCACATTTAATGCAAAAAGAGTTTGACAATGAGTATGATGGGCAAGTTGCAATTTTTCCTCGGATTACAAGTTCATCAAACTAAGGAATGAACGTTTATTACACAAATCAAGTACACAAAGGAGCTACTCAAACGATTTGGAATGGAAGATTGCAAACAAGTTGGCACGCCAATGTGCACTTCAACCAAACTTACAAAAGACGAAAAAGGTAATAGTGTTGATGAAAAACACTATAGAGGTATGATCGGAAGTCTACTTTACTTAACTGCCAGTAGACCAGATATCATGTTTGTTGTTTGTTTATGTGCTAGATTTCAATCTTGCCCTAAAGAATCACATTTGATAGTTGTTAAAAGAATTTTTAGATATCTAAAAGGAATAACGAATTTTGGTCTGTGGTATCCAAAGTCCTCTACTTTTGATCTGATTAGCTATTCTGATGCTGACTTTGCTGGGTGTACAATTGATAGAAAAAGTACCAGTGGTATGTGTTATTTTCATGGGACATTGTCTTGTGTCTTGGTTTAGTAAAAAACAAAATTCCATTTCTCTTTCTACGGCTGAAGCCGAATACATCGCTGCCGAAAATTGTTGTGCTCAACTTCTTTGGATGAAACATACTCTGAAAGATTTTGGTGTAATTTTTGATTGTGTTCCTATATTGTGTGACAACACTAGTGCAATTAATCTCACAAAAAATCCTGTTATGCACTCTAGAACCAAACACATTGATGTTAAGCATTATTTCATTAGAGACCTCGTTTGTAAAAAAGAAATTCGTGTTGATTTTGTGCCTACTTCAGATCAATTGGCTGATATTTTTACAAAACCCTTAGCTCTAGATCGCTTTGAATCGCTCAGAAAATATTTGGGGATTTTACAGATAAATTTGGCATAGGGACTTCATAGTTCGGACGCATTCCTTCGTGTGAAAAGAGACATATCGAACGCGAATTTCTTTTTTACAAACGAGGTCACTAATGAAATATTGTCTTAACAAGGTTGTGTTTGGTCCTAGACTGTCTTTGGAAATCTTGTCCGAGGACGAGCTGCATCTTATACACATCTAGATGGACGCACTGGCTCCTCTTTCGGCCGTCCGTTCTTCAGCTTTCGGACGCTTTGTCGGACGAACACCAAACGCTCGGCCGTCCAAAAGGTACCCCTGTTTGATTAAAACCGTCCAACTTCCTCATTTCGGACTCACCCCTCCCCCAAAAACCCTTAGGCGAAATTTTTCTCTCCACTACCCCCTCCAAATTCCCACTCTCTCTTCCAAAATTGAGTGAAAAAGTGGAAAGCACTATAGTCAATTTTTCTATTACAATGGTGAAATCTCGCGGAGGTTCCTCTACAGCAAATCGGGGTCGAAAAGCTAAAGGGAAGGCTCCAGTACGAGGAGAATCATCAGCCAATCCTCAAGTCTCCACCACTCCAACTTTATCAAAATTTATCGATGCCAAGACATCCGAACGGTATACTTCCCTTCTAAGTAAATCTATAATCGTTCAACGTCCTGCTGCTCATAGTCTATTTGATGAATATAATCTTCCAATTATCAAATCCTGTTTTGAAAAACAAAATTGCGTCATCTTGTGCATCTTGATTTACCTGTTTATCAAGACATGGTGCTTCAGTTCACGGCCAATCTTCGGAAAGGTCCTACTGTTCGCACCCTCATTTCTCGTGTTAACAACATTGATCTTGAGATTTCATCAAACATAATTAACACCATTTTTGAATGTGAAATCTCAAACCCCACTGATTTTTCCTATTTCTTTTCATTAGACAAATGGCCCTTGATGATACATCTAATTTGATACATTGATGAAGTTAGAGCTATTTTTAACATCCATTTTAAACAGGCCTCGGAAGCTAAAACTACATTGCTTTCTCCTGAACTTAATATTTTGTACACCCTTGTCACAAATCTGTTATTGCCAACTGACGGGTATCGTACTGAGCCCGGAAAAATGCAACTTTACTTATTTTTCTGTGTTTTCAAGGGTATTCCTCTTGATTTTGGACATCTTTTTTGTTCCCTAAGGGAACTCTTTCTCACTGATACCCGAAAAAACATTCCTTTTGAAAAATTTTTCACCAAAGTTTTTGATTTCCTCAACATTCCTTTCAGCGGAAACAAACAATATCCTCCCTATTTTAACAAATCCTACATTGAACGCAAAGGCCTCCGTTTTTTCAACGATCAATAGCTAACTAAGGCAGCCTTTGATATTGCACAATCACAATCCCATGCCTCCACCTCTGATTTTGCTATCCCTCATTTTCCTACTCCTCAACCACCTCCACTACCATCTGAACCATCTCTTTCAGCATATCTGTGGACTTCTCACCTCTCTGAGCACTCAAGTCAATTCATTTCAACGTCGCACAAATCGAAAGCTAAAACGACTTGAAACTCGTCAAATGATTCTCCAAGAGGCACTCAGTCTTGGCATGTCTGCTTCGGCTCAAGTTCAATTTGCTAATCTTCAGTCCTCTATCCACTTGTATACATCTTCTAGATTAAATTAAAAGAGACATTTTACATAGTACTTGAAGATTATGCACAAGCTGCTATTGGCATGCACTTGAGATGACATCTTATGATGAAGATGTAGAGTACATAACAGACTTTATACACAACGTCGTACCGGGGAGGAGGATGACAGTGAAGCCACCGCTGAAGATGTTTCATCCAAACGACAAAAGACTGAAAAGCGCTCCAAAAAGCGCAATGACTCCCATTAGTTCTTTTTCCTATTTTGTACTTTGTTTTCAGCAGTTCTCTGCTTATTAGAACATTTCAGCATTTCCTTTGGTTTTCAGCAATTATGTGGCTTATGTGTTATGTATTTACTTGACTCTCGCACCACTAAACTTTTCAGTTGAATGTATTAAACTTGTTTCATTTCTATCAAACTGCTTGCATGTTCTAAGGGGGAGTCTTTTTGATTGATGTCAAAAGGGGGAGTAGTTATATTTTGTGCTTTGATATGATTGATATGTTGCTAATTGATATCCAATTATGATATATTACAAATTGATTAGTCATATCCAATTGAGGTTTGTCATCATCAAAAAGGGAGAGATTGATGTTTTCCAAACCTTATTTTGATGATGACATAAACACTTAACTCTGTAAAACAAGCTTTTGCAAGAACAGATCTTTCGGACGCACAAAACCGTCCGAACTAGGTCAAAACTCCTCAGACGCATTGCATCGTCCGAACAAACTGGCAGAAAGAATGGGATCCTACTGCCTTTCTTTCGAACACTCAGGACCGTCCGAAACCTCTGTCGGACGAAGGACCGACGCATGCACGGACGTCCTTTTGTTTTTTACTAAACTGAAAGAACGATCGGACACTTCTCTTAGGACACATATCAGAGACTTCTTGGTGACCAATACCTTTACAAAGTTGGAAAGTTTTGTGCATTTATTACTTAGCCGTTAGGAAGTAGTTGAAACCACTATTTATTACTCTTATAAATAGGTGCTTTAATAACCTGAAAAAATCATCTAATACAGTGAATACAAGCCTTATAAAAGAGTAATTTGAGTGCAAATTGACTATAGTGCTTTGTTGTATTAGTGTGAAGTTGTGAGTGCAATTCAACTTTGAGTGGAGTGATAATCTTGTATGAAAGTGTGGTTGTAAGTAAGATCTTTGGCTCAACTAAAAGAGTTTTAGTGTGAGCAAGGACTTTCCAACTTTGTAAAGATTATTGGCTCACCAAGTGTGTGAAGCATTCAAGAGATTTGATACTTCAAGCTTGCTAGTTTGGAAGTATTGATTGTTCAATTTTTCTCTCTTTATTTTACTGACGACTAGATAAATTTATTATATCTGCATTTAAATTAAAAAGCTCACTATTTTCTGAAAGTATAATTTTTAAGAAACCTAATTCACCTCCCCTCTTAGGTTGCATTGGGACCAACACACCCATACCTTATAGAGAAAAAAAAAATCCTACAAAGATATACATGAAATAAAAACTAATTTTTGAGGCTTCATTTAGAATTAAATTTGATTGAAACCTAGAGTAGAATTTTGTGATGGATTTAGAATTGAAGGTGAATATTAAATAAAGTTGTCAAAAAAAAAAAAAGCCTAATGAAATAAAATTTCTCCCTTAATAGAATTAGATATATATGATTATTATCAATATATATAGTTTGTGAATACATTAATAGAATAGACAATATTTATATACAATTAAAAAAATTAATAGTTCATTAACAACTATTAAAAACTTTCTTTTACAAATAGTTTATATTTGAGGTGAGTCTTTTTTTAAAAAAAAAAAAAGGAAAAGAAAAATTCGTTTGACAAATAAAGAAAAATAAGGAAACAAGGTTATTTTAATTTTCAAAGAGTTACTACCACTTTGATCATTCATACTAAGAAAAAATCTCAATATGGATTTTTTAATTGAAAGGTCTAGATTTAACATTTCAAATTGAAAAATATTTTAATATAATCCTCTAAAATCAGAGACTCGGAATTTGGTCCTCATAACTAAAATAAATATTCCAATGTGGCCCCCAAAACTAAATGATTATAAATTCGACCCTCCAAATTGAAAATCTTTTCTTATTTAGCCTCCAAATAGTATTCTGATACAAAAAAAGTACCATTAACCTTTTAAAAGTACACAATTTTAAAATATACTTTCAATTTTAATGATTACTTTATTGTTAGGATAAGATTTTAGTAAAGAATGGATATTCCATATGAAGCACCATGTTATAATGATGAATTTTAAAAATTATACAAGATGTAAATAAAACTTCTTTAGGATTAGGAATTAAATGAAATAATAGTAGGAATTATCTTTAAATAAAAAAGTAGGAGTTATCAAGTATAAAACTTTTAAACTCTTTTATTTCGAGAGAATAATTCTGAAATCTTTTTTTATTTTTTATACAAAAAAAAAAGAAGGCATAAAAGTAATTATAGTCTCAAGGCCATTTAAATTTAAATAAACAAAGACATTATAGTCTCAAGGCCATTTAAATTTAAATAAACAAAGACATTATCTTTCATAGATATTGTCAATATCTTCACATTCCTTCCACCAATGCCATTTATTTTATTTTTAATATTGTTGTCTAAACTTTGTAATGATGAAAAAGATTTATTGTCCATAATATGAAAAAAATTTAGTTTCTATGTGGTGTACTAAAAAAGATGTATAATGTAGAATCCACACTTTCTAGATTGTTAAACTAATTGAATGAATAAGAAAATGGGTGAAAAATGTGATCCACACCTATTTTATTTTTCTTTAAAGAACATAATCTTATTTTGCAATTCTTACTTTACTTTTTGTTCCCTTTTATGCATTTAGTAATTACATATATTTAATCTAAATTATGCTTTTCCTATAATAAACAAATTAGTTCTTAACTTATATTAGCTAAAATTCTTAATAGAATTGTCCTCCTACAAAAATTTATTGTCTTTAACCCTGTAAATATCTAATATTGAATATTAGTAACCGTATAAATTACATGCTTAAAAAACAGAGATATCAAATTAGTTACTAATTAGATTTTACCTAAAGTGTACCTCGTCTAATAAAACCTAAATACTAAATGTTTATTGTTACTTTTGAATTATTACTATAAAAGTTAATAGGCATGCAACTATGTGTTATTGATTTTATTCTATCAAATAAAATTTATAATATTAAATATTTACCTTCTAATTTACTACTATACAGATTGATAGTTTTAACAATGAATTAATCACTAAATTTTATGCCATAAATTACTAAATATTGTTAGACAAATTTTCACCCTTTTTTCTATTTTCATGATATAATCCATATAGTTGTGAAAATTATATATTTAAGAGAGATTTCGTTTCCTAAATTAGAAATTAATATTTAGTATTTGCATAGGAATAGTTCTTTTAATAAGTTGGTTCCAAGAGAAATATTGAGATTCAAAAATAATCAAATACATTAATGCGCTTGATAATCCAAAGTTGTTAGAATAGAATTGAATAATTGAAGAGAATAAGGGTTCTAATAAATTCTATAAATTATCAACATTTTTCAAAACTACACTACCCTATTTGAATACTAAACTATAGAATGAATATAATAAACTTTAGTATATCCTGTCCTACATTGTATTCCAATTTGATGGTACTTTAAACTTTTCTATTTCTAAAAGTTAAATAGAGTACCAAAATCCATTATAAAATGTTTCAATAATTTTCAATCAAGGAAATAGATTTTTATTTTAAAAATTGCAAAGTAGACGTGTTATTTGCAAAACAGTTATTTAACTTTATGAAAATTGCTTTAACTATTAAACTAAACAAATCTCTTATATTTCTAATAATGTATATCTAAAGAAAATGTCAAAAATTATCTATGAATACATAATATTTGTCTCTTCTAAACTTATATGAATTACAAAAAATTCTTTGATTTAGATAAACGTTGAAACTGAAATTATATAAGTGAATTAAAACAATCAAACAGTTAATATACGAAAACATTCTTTATTTGTTAACTTATATCCATAAAAATTAAATAATCAATATTTGTAAACGTGCACGTATTTCCATACACTATCATGAGTATTAAATAGGTGTCTCTTATACACATCTAGATAAAGTGGTTGTGCTGATTTGAAGACTGCCTTCTTAAATAAAGATGTAGAAGTAATCCCGTACAATTTATTCCCTATCCAAAATGAGTCTTGGAGATGTTGAAATAACTCAAAAATTCGAGCCTTTTTATTACAGTCTAAGATACTCGTTTGTATTATTATGATCAAATCATACCAGTCCATTTTAGCAACTGAACTATTTACTTGTTTTTTGAGGACCAGATATGTTGGTGTTAGCAGGGGGTTTGGGTGGAGTCTTCGGAATTGGAGGTGGAATGCTGATTAGTCCTCTTTTGCTGCAAGTCCGCATAGCTCTTGAAGTATGTAGTTTTATGCATACTCTAAACTTGGCTTCTTAGACTTGAAATCTTGTCTTGTTTTTAACTTGCTCTAATCTTCATTAGATGATTCTTGCTCATCCAATCTAATCTCCGCGAATAAATGAGCTATATTATGGGTGCAAGAGGATGACTTTCCATCCTCCCATATGTTTTTGCTGATCATACCTTTTCCCAATTTGCATATACAATTGGATAAAGATTTTGCAGGGACATGGCTTCATCAATACGCCTTTGAAATTATTTCCTTTTGGTTTTGGAAGCATAGGCAGGCTTTTCTTATAAATAGGAAGGAAATCTAGCTCCTTGTGCACCCCCGAAAACGTAGATCAAACTGAAGCAGTGAAGGCTAAACCTTCTTTGTATATACATGTTTTAGTATATCTCGATTTGAAATATTTGATTGGAGCTTGTTTAGGTCTGTAAAAATCTCTCCAATTTGTATTCCTCTTATTGAGTTACTGGATTTTTCTACTTTCTCCCGTGGACGTAAGTTGAATTGACTGGATCACGTAAAATTTTTGTGTCTCTTTTAATTCTTATATTTCTCTTAGTTTATATTCATTGTTGGCGATAAGTGCTTGTTAAGAAATTTTTGCAAATTCCCGAACCTCCCATCCTAACAAGCTAGATCAATCAGCTTACGGAAGAACGTTGTATCCTCTAAACAAAGTCAGCGATCCCGTATTTACTGTTGGGGATGGACCACGACGTATACGCTGCCATCATCTAAGCGATAATTTGTTTTATCGCGTCAGTCATTGGTCTGGAAATTGTACAAAGAGCCATAGCAAAACAGGGGAGAGCATCCCTCATTGTGTTTTCAGTTGGTATAGTGAGTGATGGCTTTGAGTACTCTTCTCATTACCAGTTTCGGAGCTGTCGACGTCTTGAGGGACTATGCTACTGGAAAAAATATGGGATTCAAAAAGCCCTGCTGAAAATAAAAACAAAGCAGTGTGCTGTATATTTTGGTCAAGAACATTTATGTGGGAATGCATGAAGAGTTAAAGAAATTGCAATACAGACAAGCTTGCATTTCATGAGTGATTTTTGCTACATAACCAAAAGGATCCAGTGTTCAACAAGGCAAAGGCGCAGTCCTGATTAGCTGACACGAGATATCAGTTCAATCTGAGCCCCTAATTGAAGGCATATTAGTCTGTTCTAGATATTCTGAACTTTCTTGATTGTAATAACATCTGTTGTTATCTTCTTGTCCTTACTTAAAAACAGAGCTGAGTAAGAACTAAGAACAAAAGGAAGTATTAAAAAAGATTCCATAAATTTATGCCTAATCTTGTGAGTCTGAATTAACTTCTTTTAAATGTAGCAATTTTTGTTAATTTCATTGTGGAGAGAATGCTCCGATCTTTTCTTTTCTTTATTTGTTTTCAAGTTAAGATGTTTACAATGTCAATCTTGCAAACAAGAAAAACAGAATTTTCATTCTGCTGTATCTGTAACATTGGATTATAACATTCAGTAATTGCAATTTGCCAACATGTCAAAATTGTTTCCAATAATATAGGAATACAGTGATGCAAATGAATGTTATCTGAGGGCTATGGAATATAGCACTAATTGCCAAAGTGTAAGATTCCAGTGAAGAAGTTGTCTTGCATGGAAATTATAACAAAGATAATTGCAGATCTTCTTATGTGCTCAATTTTGTGCCCAAGCGTGTGCAATGGATCTTCTGCCTGCATATTTAAGCCACTTATATGCTACTCTCCAATAGAAGTAAAAAGTATCCAAGCACAAACTTCAGGAGGAGCTTCAAGCAACAAGGATGCAAGGCAAACTAAAATGGATATTTTTCCTCCAAATATTGCTGATCACCATCAATTTTACACACGCAGAAGAAGCAGAACGCATTGTAGAGAAACTTGAAAGAAAGATTCAGCAGCAGGCACAATCTGGCCAAGACTCTGAATTGAAGGTAAAGAGTCATATCCTAGGAGAAGGAGAGCAGCATCAATATCAAGTGCTGGTGGAATTGGAGGGGGTGGGCTTTCTTACCAATGAGTTTGATATGTTGCTGAAAACAGCCTGTCTCTTATACAGCATCCATGTGTACAGGACTGACAATTGCTAACATTGTATTTAATGTGATCAAGGAAAGCAACAGAAATGGTGGTAAGACAATGATTGATTATGACATCGCACTTTTATCAGAGAATACCCATGCTTCTTGTTGGGGTTGAGCATTGGCGTCATCTGCAACATCATGCTCCCGCATTGGCTCATCGTAATCCTGTTTGCTACTTTTCTTGCTTGGTCGACGTTTAAGACCTTTAAATCTGGTATAACATATTGGAAACTGGAATCTGAACAGAAGAGCCAAAATGGCTGCCAAAAATTGGAGAATGGGGCAGAAAACAATGAGATATCTAGTGACAGAAGAAAAGGGTCCGACCAGAGAATGGAAGACTACAAAGTGGACTTACCATGGATGAAGTTAGGCATGTTAGTTCTGATATGGTTTTCCTTCATCATCTTTCTTCTCCATGGGGATCTGTATACACAAGTATGCTACTTTCTTATTTTGTTTCTTATTCCTATATCATAGTTTTATGCCAAATTTTGTGATCATAAGCAGAGAACTAAAGTTTAACTAGTTTTTATGTGTTTCATGGTTTTGGGACAAACTTACCTATAGAACTTTTTGACTACTTGAATTGTATCAATACAGGGAATAATCCATGTAGAGGCATGTGGGATGTCATATTGGCCCATCACAACAAGCCAAATTCCTCTTGCTATAATATTCAGTTCATGGATATTGTATAGCATACAAACAAACAAGAATGAATTCCAAATCAGCAGCTTATTAACAGTCTTCTTTGTACCCTTTCTATGGTCTTAATTATTGTTTCCATTAATTCTCTATGAAGGAATTGGAACGTCACTACTAAATTGTGCAGGAATTCATATGTATAGCAATAAGAACAAATTACCAAACATGTTAATCTTCCCATTTATGGCACTTCCAAAAATAATTAGTAGGATTTCTTGGAGGAGTTTTTGGAATTGGTGGTGGAATGCTTTTAAGTCCACTTCTTCTCCAAATCGGCATAGCTCCTGAAGCAAGTTGTATTCCATTCCAAACTTACTGTTACCTTAGCTTCATTTGTTTTCCTGCTATGTACATCATTTTATAAAATTCTTGATCATTCCAAATGAGTAAACCAAATCTTCCATCCACCTATCTTCTTATGTCAAGAACTTTGCCGCCTCATGCATGTGACTGCAACAACCTGTTCTTGCATGGTATTTTTCTCCTCCACAGTGTCAGCAATTCAATACACACTCTTGGGGATGGACCACATTTACGCTGCCATAATCTTTGCGATGATTTGTTTCATCAAGTCACTTGTAGGTTTGGTAATTTTGCAAAAAGCAGTAACAAAACAAGGGAGAGCATCCCTCATTGTGTTTTCAGTTGGTATAGTGACGGCTTTGAGTACCCTTCTCATTACTAGTTTTGGAGCTGCTCATGTCTGGAGGGACTACACTATTGGAAAATATATGGGATTCAAGAAGCCATGTTGAGGACTAATAGAAGTAAATTTTGGAGCATAAACAAATAACAAGTTACTAGAAATTTAAGAGATTGCCAGAGTGAAAGCTTTTTCTTTACGGAAATGTATGCATTTGACTAATAACGTATACATGTCCAACAAGAGACAATGTTCAAGTCAAGGCAGCAGTGCAATCTAGATAGCTGACACAAGATATCAGTTCAATTTGAACACCTAAATTCAGAGGATATGCACTCTTTACAGTTTAGAGCTTGTTTGATTCATAATGGATGCTGTTCACAAGTTATTATGACCAAGAAAGGCTAGCAAAGAAGAAAGGAAGCAAGGAAAGAATACAAAAGCTTATGCATGATCTTTATGCATATATATGACCAACACTTACATGGGACTAGGTTTGTTTTTGGCAAGCTTTGCCGCAGAATACACTACTACATAGAAAATATTATTGAACGAAAATTAGAATGTACTAAAGAAACCAAGACCTACAAAGGTTCATGAAACTGTGATTATTGAATAAAAATAGCTATGTACTATCTAACACTCCAGACATACAAGGGTTCATTCATTTGTAATTTGATTGACTGACATTTTGATAGTTGTCCTACCCAGTGAAATTAATTTGCTTAAAGAGGTATTCAAATCTTCATCAGAGGTGATTATAAAATCCAATCATAATCTTCATGAGATACTTGACTTTAAAATTTCCAACGGATAAACTCAATTCTCTTGCCCCCTTCTCTTCCAAATCCATTTTCCGGGCAGGAAGTGAAAGTCGAAACTTTATCATGTCATCTTTGTATGTTGCCTTTACCGTTATTCTGCTATTATCTTGTGATCTTGTTGCATTCGACATACAGCCTTTTCCAATATTTTCCACACAAGGTTGAACAATTTCCTGTTGAGCAAAGACTTGATTACTCTTTCTTGTTTTATGAGGTGGCCACCTGCGAATATTGTGCTTCCTGCATATACGCTTAACTGTAGATCGACTAACTGCAGAAAGGAAAACTTTAGTCAAACAAAACACGTCTACGACGACCTGTAAGAGAATACTGCCGAACAGATATACAGTAGAAGCAAACCAAGAAGCATTAATCTAAATTCTGATTCAATTTTGATCAAAGAATGCTTCTTACAGCTAATAATCAGGATCTAGTAAGCATATTTACCACCAAGAAATTCTGCAACATCCTCAAGTTTCCTTGTAGAATTTTGTTCAAGAATCTCCCGAGTAATCCCCCGTTCGCTTTCTAAAGTAGTTACTGCCCCTTGCTTTCTTGAAGTAGTCCCTTCCTTGCCACTGCGTTCCACATTAGTATCCTCTCTTGGTTGATTTGCAGGAGGAAGAGATCCAACAATAACATTTTGCACTATATTGATATCATTATTAGTCTTATTTACAGCATTAACTTGCTGAAATGAGCAATCTGTAGGTGGCATCACTTCCCCAAAAGAATCACTATGGCATATTTCAAAAGAATCAAGTTTATCATCTGATGAAACCTTTATAACCTCAACAAACAATTTCTCTCCTAATTCTTGTCCAGAAGCAAACTTGAAGGAACTATGCAACAGTTGTTTCAATGATGCCACTAGCATTTCCAAAACTGTCCTCGGCTCCATGGAGTTTGCTACATTCATAGGCAAAAAGAACTCCAATGTGTAAGTGAGCAATAATTCTGAGCAAAGGCTTCGCAAACAAATTGCAAAACAGCCAGACAATCTAAATTTTCGAGCATTGGGTACTAAGGAGTACTCTGTTATGCTTAACTGTCTTATATCCCTACAAAAACAAGCACTTTTGGATGAAAATGCTTTTCCAACAACACCTTGTCCCTTCCTAATAAAACAATTGACAGAAGCATCTTTAAAAGTTGAAAAATGTGGAAGACAATAACTTTGTGCCACGCAAGCTGCTACTTCTTCGCTGGAATTTTCGTTGATCCAAATTTTAGCTACAGGTAGTTGATGTCTTCTGCATACCACATTCAATACTTCGCCAATTTCGTCCATCTCTCTGAGTTTATCTAAAGATGTTTTCCTTAAAGTGTTAGTAAAGCTAAACATCGTAGATCTTCAGATAAAATTTTGAAATATAGAAAGAAAAGAATACATATATTGTTTAAGTGTTAGCGAAGCTAAACAGCTTAGATCTTCAGATAAAATTTTGAGACGAATATAGAAAGAAAATAATACATCTGGTACTCACCGGAATTTGAGACGAAGTTGTAAAACCAGGTACTTCCTCTACTAGTACTGAGACCCAACTCCTACAATAGAAATCCATCAACATAAAAATTCTTGCTAAGAACCATTCATGATTTTAAAGTGCCTGGACTAAAGGGTATGCCCCTATTTCATGAGCAAGCTAATACTTCGCTAAAAAAATTTGAAGGAGAATATTAGAACCTCAATCGAATCCAGATAAAAACAGTACTGGCCGCCCTGATATGAAGATACAATCTCAAGTACACCGATGGGAAGCTGATTAGGAGGTTTTTGATCATAGACGGGCATGGCCCAGTATCCCACAACACGACCAGCCAGACGATCAAGTTGTGGATATTCTTGAGTAGAGTAATGACAGGCATCAATGACGCTTTCAGGCAATCCACTAGTGAATACCCGTCCCGGAGGACCAAACTCTACTACTTGAGTACCACCATTCTGATTCAACTGGTATTAAGTAATCCAAACAGGACTTCCTGTATTCACATAGTCCCTTTAGACCACATTTCTGATGGAGGGATAGACCAAAAGGTTGGTCACAAGTTGTTAAGTACATTTTGTCTCCAATCTTAACTAACCCCCAAAACTGAATCAGAAACATTGTTGTCCTAAATGAGTGGATAAGTTGTAGCAAAGTTTTGATCTTCTGTTTAATCACATCATTGCTGCTAAAGGTGTCATCACCTACATTAAAAATATCAATGTTTCACCTATTACTAGTAGAAGTAAAATACTAACTCGAATTTAAGTGTCATTGATAAACCTTATAATCACTAGTATTATACATTTCATAACATTTAATCATTTAAGACCAAACAATTTCTTAATAGAAAACTTTATTTTGGTTAAAGTAATTCTTTAACATAGCATTTAGAGTTGTTAACATTATTTTCTTGAAAATATGAGGCCCTTCTAAATATTGGATTCGATTAGGTCATGTAATAAGATGAACTTAATACAAATGATTTGAAAATCTTTCTGTTATATAAATGTTTCATAAAAATGAAAATAAAAAATATTAATATTAACCTTTTAAACATAAATATTTCGATGCATATAAAAATGAAAGTAATGACTACTCATTGGTACTTATGGGCAACAAGAAGAGAATTTGAGTATAGTAATTCATCATCGTATGTGCTCCAAAAAACCCATAAATTCAGCAACCAAAGATTACTTGGGTTCGGTGGGTACCATGATATTTCACAAGGCCCCAAATCACTCGTAGGAAAGTCAAGAGGCCACAAAATTTTTTGAGCTTCCGTTGCCATCAACCCTGAGATCAATACTGCTTTTTGTTTTCTCTTCCTTTTCCTCACTTTCAACTCTGCAAATGAACTACTATATATATATATATATATATATATATATATATATATATATATATATATATATATGTAGATATAACACTATCTTCTTATTTCTTTTAAGTTTTTCATACTTGGTTATTATTCACTAATTACTCATTTATTTTTTTCAACAGTAAAAAGTTTGATAAATTAGAAATATTACACCAAGTATCTTAACACAACTAGATGTTTTAAATACAAGATTTATATACATTAAATATATTTTTAATATATTTACTTATATTGTAAAATTATTTTCTATGACATCTAAAATTTCAATTTATTTGTTAATTTTACTGTCTTATATATACATTTCATTTTTTAAGAAAAAATTAAATAAATTTTCTCTTTTATGATAACAACAAGTATGATAATTGTATTTTATATATCTATATATATATATATATATTTCTCTTCCAGGTGCCTAGATTATAATTTTCATATAGTGTCACCATCAATTAATTAAACAATTAAAGATTAAGATATTTTTCATAGTATTGAATTTTTAAATATATGTGCATATTCTTTGTCATTACTAAATTATAATATCATTATCAAGTATCATAACATTATACAGATTAAGTATTTTGAAATTTTATTAGTAGCGAAAATATTAATAGGTTAAAAATCGGATGATATATGGATAATAATTACAAAAAATGATTAATAAAAATTTCAAAAAATAAGAAAGAAAATGAATCTAATTAAAATGTAAACAATATATAAATCAAACAAAAATTATGCCTTATGTATAGGATAACTAAACAAATCGACTACTGTATTCTTCATATTATAAATAGGTATTATATAATTTATTAAATCATTATAACAAATTGAAATAATAAATTGTTCTTTTGTCTTGCTATAAAATGCAATAAATGTTAAATAAAACAATCCTTTATCTTACTGTACAATACACAAAATGCTAATAAAAGTGTAGTTCTAAATATAACTAAAATTACACGTTATTACTTTAAGTGAGATTTTATATATTTTTTTGTATCACAATTAATTTTTTACTAACATATTATGTAAAATATATATACATATAGAAAATATACTGTGATATTATCTCTTAAAGTTATGATAACATTCACTTCAATACTTAATTGACGTTCTAAGCTCTTTATTCAGTATACTTATTAGCATAAAATGTAGTTAACTCCAATCTAAAATAGTTTTTATTTTTCTTTTAGATTTGTGGATTATAATTTCTAATAGCGACATCACCAATAACTTAATCAATCATAGACAAAGACTTTTTCCATAATATTAAACTTTTTTGAAATATATCTATATATTCTTTATCATTTGTAAAGGATAAAATCATCATCAAATATCAAACATCATTAAATAGATGAAGCGTGCCAAAATATACACATAATGAAAATATTATAAGAGACAGGTATATATAGTAATAATTACAAAAATGATTACATAAAATTTCAAAAAATAAGAAAAATAAACCCAAATATAAAGAACAAATATATCAAACAAAAATTATGTTTCAAATAGCACGTGCTTTGTACGTGTAACACTTCTAATTTATTTAAAAAAAAGATATTCTAAAAAATAATGATATAATCAGTGAATGATAACCAAGTATGAAAATTTTTACTGTTGAGTTTTTTATACAAAGAATATTTATATATTTTAAATATATTTTTAATAACTTTGCTCTGTTTCATTGTAATTATTTTTCATGTACTTTTTTATTTTTATGTTTCAATGTTGTTTGTTATTTGTTATAAAATTTTATGTAAATTTCATTTTTTCTTAAAAATTAAACAAATTTTCTTCTTTATGAGAACAACATATGATACTTGCATTTTTTTATATTTCTCTTCTAGGTGCCTAGATTATAATTTTCATATAGCGTCACCACCAATTAATTAAACAATTAAAGATTAAGATATTTTTCATAGCATTGAACTTTTTAAATATATGTGATATTCTTTGTCATTACAAGAAAAGACAATATCATTATTAATTATCAAACATTATATAGATGAAGTATTTTGAAATTTTATTAGTAATGAAAATATTAATAGGTAATCGAATCATATATAGATAATAATTACAAAAAAAAAATGAATCTAATTAAAATGTAAAGAATATATAAATCAAGCAAAAATTATGTCTTATGTAATATAGGATAACTAAACAAATCAACTACTATATCCTCCCTATTGTAAATAGGTATTAAATAGTATATTAAATTATAATAAAAATTAAAATAATAAATTATTATTTTATCTTGCTATAAAATGCAATGAATCTTAAATAAAACAATCTTTTATCTTACTCTACAATACATGAATTGCTAATGAAATTGTACTTCTAAATATAACTAAAATTACATGTTATTATTTTAAGTGAGATTTTATATATATTTTACATCACAATTAATTTTTTGCTAACATATTATGTAAAATATATATATATATATATAAATAATATATTGTTCTGTTATCTCTTAAAATTATGATAACATTCATTTCAATACTTAATTAAAGTTCTAAACTCTTTATTCATTTTTAATGGCATAAAATAGTTTTTATTTTTAAACTCATTATATACCTATAACTATTTAGAGTATTGTTACAATCATTATTTCAGAATATTTTGGGTATATGCATTGTATCATGGTTTGAATTTATTTTCTAACTCATCAATAGTTCATCTAAACTAATATTATATAAAATGATGTTATTAAAAATAAAGATTTAGTAATAGAAATACTATTAAAGAGGTTTAAAATTAACAAATACTTTTATAACGATTAATGAGTAAATTATTTTTTTATAAGTGTATATATTGAGTTTTACTTTCATTACTTGGTTAATTTTCTTTTTTTCATGTAGGATAGAAAAAACAAATCTAAATTAATCATAATACAAACTTAAAAGAAATAAGAAAATAGTGTTATATATTCCACTATTTTTTCACTTTATATAAATTTAGTTATTTATTTGTATGATTATTAATTTTGTGATTTTTAAGTTGGAACATACTCAAAAATTCTATACCCATGGATATATCTCTCATATTAACTAAAATTTCAAGTTAAAAAGTCATTATAAGAAACAGTTGTAAAACTAGTATAGTTGACTTTAGTTAAAGAATTTTGTACTTAAAAAATGATATCGGCCAGATTTGTCACTTCTTCAAGACTAATCCCAACCAAAAAGGCTATCAAAAATGCCAAATTCAACTTCAAAACATTTTTTCATCAAATTTTATATGAATCAAATATTCTTTGTATAAAAAGTTTATTCATCAGACAAAATTAAACAAAAAAATATTAGAATATAATAGGATAAAATAGTCAACATGTTTAGTTGATATAATAGAAGCATTTTACTTGTGAATAGATAATGTTAAGTATTAACTTATAAGTGATACTAAAATAGAGGTGAAGTGTATTAACCTTATATATAAAATACAAAGGGGAATGATCTAATTAAGTTTTTCGGGCATATTTGAATGAACAATTAGAGAAAAGAAAATAATTGTTTTCAATTTTTTGTAATGAATTTAATACGCTATATTATACCTATCCATAATATGGAGAATATATTAGTTTAATCTGTTTAATTTCTTATACATAAGACATAATTTTTATTTGATTTATTTAGTGATTACATTTTAATTAGATTCATTTTTATTTTTAATGATAATTTTAATTCTAATAAATATTTTTATACAAATAAAAGTCTTCCATTTTATTATGTATTTATGTCAAAATATATGGTTGTATCCTAAGCAATAGGTAGAATAGATTATGAGTAATTTAATTAATTATGTTTTCTTATTGGGAATTAGAAATTATATCATTCATTTTTTTTTAAAATTTTAATTATAATAAATATTTTTATACAAATAAAAATCTTCCATCTTATTATGTATTTATGCCAAAATAGGTGGTTGTATCCTAAAAAATAGGTAGAATAAATAATGAGTAATTTAATTATGTTTTCCTATTGGGAATTAGAAATTATATTTCATTGAGGGCGGGTATTTTAAACATTACAAAAAAAAAGAAGGAAGAAACACTTATATATGTTTTCTATTAGGAATTAGTAATTATATTTCATTAAGAACAGGTATTTTAGTCATCACAAAATAGAGAGAAACACATTCAGGAGAGAAACAGTTTGAGGGGAGGAGTTATTCTAAGTGGTCATTATTCAAATATAGCTAACAATATGCTCATATTTTTTAACAAGACAAAAGAACAAATTATTATTTCAATTTATTGTAATGAATTTAATATGCTATATTATACCTATCCATAATATAGAGAATATATTAGTTTAATCTGTTTAATTTCTTATACATAAGATATAATTTTTGTTTGATAATTTAGTCATTACATTTTAATTAGATTCATTTTTTATTTTTTGAAATTTTAATTATAATAAATATTTTTATACAAGTAAAAGTGTTTCATGTTATTATGTATTTATGTCGAAATAGATTGTTGTATCCTAAGCAATAGGTAGAATAGATTATGAGTAATTTAATTAATTATGTTTTCTTATTGGAAATTTGAAATTATATGATTCATTTTTTTTTGAAATTTTAATTATAATAAATATTTGTATACAAATAAAAATCTTCCATCTTGTTATGTATTTATGCCAAAATAGGTGGTTGTATCCTATTCTAATAAATAGAATTAATAATGAGTTCTCCATAAGTTTATGTTTTCCTATAGATAAGAATAAATATATTTATTAATAACATGATCTTTAAACATCTAGATGTGTATAAGAGACAGAGAAAAAATGAAATATATTTTCATATTAGATATTTTAAATTATATTTAATTAAGAGACATTATAGACATTACAAAAAGGAAAGAAGAAACACTTATATATGTTTTCTATTGTGAATTGGTAACTGTATTTCATTAAGAGCGGGAATTTTAGTCATCACAAAAATGGGAGAAACGGTTTGAGAGGAGAAACAAAAATTGAGAAAAACAACTCGCATATATATATAGTATAGATATATATATATATATATATATATATTTAAATAGACCCGATGTTTGACCCTACCTGTAGATTTGTGGTCAAGATTAAATTTTAAAAAATCTTTCTTACATGTCATAAATTTTATAAAGTTTAATCCACCCTACAAGTCTGAGGTCAAAAATCGGTTCTATTTAAGTATTTGCCATAGGAAAATATTACCATAAGCTCAATTTTATGGCATACGTACATCAACTGATGTTATAAATTTTATAGCATTGAATTTACACCTAATCTATAAGTGAGACTAAATACCAAATCTATCTAAATATTTCCTTTTATATATATATATATATATATATATATATATAGATGAACAATTATCTATATACATTTAATGACTTTAAAAGAGGACAGACTAGAATTTTAGTTGCAAAGCAAGACGTTCCCTTCTCATCCAAGATCTGGTTAAAATAGTTCAAGTGATCATAAAAGGTCAAATGGTTCAAACCATTGGGTAGAGTCACTATGGGGGCAAGAGTGGGCAGGGGCACTTGCCGATAAATACCACTGACCTCCTATATCCATCCTATTCTAGTGTAAAATTTTCTAGATCTTTCAATTATTATGATAATTTTAATAGATTTGTCCCCATTAATTATTTAAAAAAATAGCTATGAGCTTATTATATTATTAAAGTTGAAGAACGTTTTTATGTTTTCGTTAAAAGTTCATGGACAAAAAGCAATGTAGGGTTCTAAACAGCAAAGAAGGAGGTAGTGTTCTTGGGAAATACTTAGGTATATCTGATTTTTAGTAACACTTATAAATTCTGTGATCATGGTTAAATTTTTAAAAAAAAAATCTTACATCAACTGATGTCATAGATCTTCTAAAGTTTAATTCACACCATAAGATTTATAAGTGAGATAAAAAATCAGATCTATCTAAATATTTACGTGTGTTCTTATACATGACCTGGTCAAAATAATTCAATTGATCGAAAAAGGTCAAATGGTTCAAACGATCCAAATGGACCGGGGCAGAGAGGGGGTGGTGGGTGGAGCCGCTATGGTGCCGGTGGGGGCACTTGCCAGCAATAGCACTGACCTCCCATATCCCTCTTATTTTAGAGTAAATATTTGTTATTTATTACGTAAATATATGGCAATTGTTAAAATAATATATGACAATTGTTAAAATAAATAAAAAATACGTAAGTCTCATAATTTTTTAATCATCTAAATGATTTTTAATACTTATTCTGTATCACAGAGTGAGTAGGAAAAAATTTTCAGCAATTCTAATGTTAAATTTTCAAGATTTTTCAAATATTATGACAATTTTAATAGATTTTTTAAAAATAATTGCTCATATGAAAATTTTAATAGATTTGCCCCCATTAATTTTTTTTTCTTTTAAAGTTATGAGCCTATTATATTTAGCTTGTAAGTAGAATATTAATATTGTGAGTTACATATTAAATTATTATATAATGTTTGTTGTATTCTATTGTTACCATAATTACACAATTTCATTGGATTAGAAGAAACTATAACATTTAGCAAAAAATTGAGATAATTTACTATAGTTCACTCATTATATTACTTATCAGATATTATCATAGCATCAACAATATCAATATGGATATTATGTTTAAACTTCTTAATTCTAAAAATAGAATATAATTTCAAACTCCTAATATAGTTTTTTTTTTTTTTTTGGGTCTTGGCAATTGCCACTTTTTTTGGAGGTCTTGCTTGCATACAACCATACTTTTTGTATATATATGAATCTAAATATGCAAATTCTATTAAATGACTAGGAAAATTTTTTTAAAAAATAAATGGTAAATATCTGACTGATTTAGCCTTTCCCCGAAATGAAATGCGATTTAATTTGGACAATATTTTTACTATACATTTTATAATCGAGGAAAATGAAATTATCTTCGAACTTTGGCTGTGATTTCTGACAAAATCGTGGATAACATTATAGATATAGGACAAATCCGAAGGAACATTTTCATAATAACGTTTTCTAATTGGTTTCCTCGTTATCTTTAGAAATTTTTATGTAAACACAAAGATTTCTTTTATTTTGATGATTGGATTTTGGTGATCTTTGATGAAGATTTCAATACCCTCTTTTAAGCAAATTATTTTCATTGGGTAGGACTATAATCGAATTGACAATTGAACCAATATATGTGGGTCCGGTTATTTATTCTTCCAATAATTGGCTTAGTCCCATGTATATATTGGATATTATAATGTGTGTCCTCACTTTAATTTGTTAGGTCCGGCTAAAAGTTCGCTCAACAAATAGGGATAATTTCATAAATCTATCTTAAAATTTATGTTAATATCACTTGACACTGTCAAATTTTTAGGGTTAATTACACTTTATCCCCTTGAACTTACACTATAATTACACATTAACATACACTTTGTCCTCTTTTAAAAGATTCCATCATATAAATAATTATAAAAAGATGACATGGATATTTGTTTTATGATGTGGATATTTGTTTTGACAAAATGTCCTCCAACAATTTGTGTTCAAAATTATTCTACTTTTAATTAATTTTTATTGATTGCACATATTCTTTTTATTTATTAATTAATTTTTTATTTCGGGACTGTAAGAAAATTTTGTGAATTGTCAAATTTCTTTAATCACTTTATACATTATTTTGTTTATTTATAAAACTAAATACTAAAAGGAGATTTTTACAACTATTTTTTGTTCATTTTCATTTTGTATGAACTAAATATGTTAAATATAAACTATTAAATAATTTTTTAAAATTAAAAGATATCTTGTATAAGAACATAATTATCGTTTCACCATTAATAATAAGGTGCAAGAAGAATATCTTTTAACAAAATGAATACATTTTTTTTTTTTGTACAACATCAAAACACATGCAAAAAAATTTATTTTAATTTTTTTGTTAAGTATAAAATGTGTAAAAATAAAATCATTTATATTTATAAAAGAAATCTAGTTATTTATTTTATTTTCAATATGTTTAGATCCTGTAAAAAAAAAATGAAGAAAGTATTGTAAAAGTTTGCTCTATTAGTATTTAGTCAGAAATAAACAAAAATAATATGTAATTTTATTAAGTCAAATGTGATAAAAATTTCTATTTTTCCTACGAAATAAAAATATATTACATGGAATCATTAAAAATACTATAGAAAGGAATATAATTTGTCCACAAATGTTTAAAGGGTAATAATGTCAAAATAAATGTCCACATCATCTTTTTGTAATTTTATTTTGATATAATGGAATCTTTCATTAGGGGTAAAGTGTATATTTTTAGGGTTTATGGGGTAAAGTGCAACTAAGATATTGGTTCAAGGGAGTAAGGTATAATTAACCCAAACTTTTAAAAATTGCACAAATCTTTTATAACTTTTGATTTATTGTAATATGTGAGTCCAATTCTACAAAGATATTGTTAAACAATTAATTTTTAATGTTTCAGTTTGGCCTTCCATTTCAATTTTCTCTTGGTCATTTTGTTATTTTTAAAACTTTGATAATTTCAAAACGATAAAAAATTAATATATGTTATTTTTTAACACATACATCAACATCCAATTTTTTTTTATTTATAAAAAAATACTCAATTTATTCTTGTTGTATGTACTTCAAAAAAAATAAAGGATAAGGATTGTGCATAAAAAATAAAGAGAAAAATCGATAATAATAACGTTAGAATAATTTATTATTTGAAGGACTAATTTGAGACTCTATTAAGTTGAAGGGTTATATTTGAAATAATTTTACAGTTTGGAAGGTTAACTTGAGACTTTTCCTATTTAAAGGGTAGGCAAATCCTTGGTAGACACGGTTTTTTACTTCACTTGTAGACCTGTGACGTGGATTAAATTTTAGAAAATCTATGATATCAGCTAATGTAAACAAGACTTTTTAAGGTTTAATACTGATCATAGGGTCTACACGTAAGATAAAAGATCAGATCTACCTAAATATTTGTTTAAAGGGTATATTAAAATACATTAGATTTTTTCAGTTTAAAGAGTCATATCAAAACTTTCACTCATTTTGGATGGCTAAAATGACGTTTAACCAAAGCAAAATACTTAGATAGATCCGATCTTTGACCCCACATATAAATCTTGTGATTAGAATTAAATATTAAAGAATTTTTCTTACATCAGTTGATGTCATAGATTCTCTAAAATTTAATTCACACTACAAGATCTATAAGTGGGGCTAAAGATTTGATCTACCTAAATATTTCCCTTAACCAAAAAGTAGTCGGGAGTCAGCACAATAACAATTATTGTTTAGTAAAAACGACGTCGTTTCTGAAATCCTCCCAAGTTTCCATTTGCCTCTCTAAGAAAAATCGACATAGTTCGTTTTAATCATTAATCCCTAATTCCCTTTGCCTCCCTTTCCACGAAAACGGCACCCCCACTAACGTCACTTCATATTCCCATTTCATTTCTTATTTCTTATTTCCCTTCCTCTTTCCTCTCTTCTCCCACTAACATCACTTCATTTTCCTCTTTCTCTCGAGGCCCCTTTTCAGTTGATGGCAACGGAATCTGATCAAAATTTGTGGCCTTTACACATTTTCATATGAGGGATTTGGGGCCTTGTGAAATATCGTGGTCGCCGCCTCCGCCTCCGACTCGTTCGTGTTTGATGAAGATGTGGGTCTTACATGGGACCAAGCACGTTTTAGGCATGCTTTGCTGAGGAATACGCTACTACACAGAAAATATATTGAACGAAAATTCGAAACCAAGACTTACAGAGGTTCGTGAAGATCGTGATTATTGAATAAAAATAACTACGTACTAGAAAAAATCTAGACATACATACTAACGGATTAATTGTACAATTTCATGTAACTGTAATTTGATGGACTGACATTTTGATTGTAGTCCAACCCAGTGAAATTAATTTGCTTAAAGAGGTATTCAAATCTACATCTTCATCAGAGGTGATTAAAATCCAATCATCATCTTCATCCTCATACTTGATTTTGAAACTTCCAATGGATAAGTTCAATTTTCTTGCCACCTTCTCCTCCAAATCCATTTTCCGGGCAGGAAGTGGAAGTTGAAACTTGATCATGTCATCTTTGTATGTTGCCTTTACCGTTATTCTGCTATCATCCTGTAATCTTGTTGCATTCGACATAGAGCGTTTTCCAATATTTTCCACACAAGGTTGAACAATTTCCTGTTGAGCAAAGGCTTGATTACACTTTCTTGCTTTATGAGGTGGCCAAGCCTCCGAATATTGTGATTCCTGCATATACGCTTAAATAGTAGATCGACTAACTGCAGAAAGGAAAACTTCAGTCAAACGAAACACGTTTACAACAACCTGTAAGAAAATACCGACAAACAGATACAGAGTAGAAGCAAAGCAAGATGCTTTAATCTAAATTCTGATTCAATATTTGATCGAAGAAGAGCTACAGCTAATAATCAGGTTCTAGTAAGCATACCACCAAGACTTTCTGCAACATCCTTAAGTTTCCTTGTAGAATTTTGTTCAAGAATCTCACGAGTAATCCCACGTTCGATTTCTAAATCTAGATACTCTGCCTTGCTTTCTTGAACTAATCCCTTTCTTGCCCCTATGTTCCACACTAGTAGCCTCACCTGCTTCATTTGCCGCACCAAGTTCTGCAATTGGTTGCTCTTCAGTTATGCTTACTACCTGCTGGATGAGATCTGGTGCAGGAGGAGGAGATCCAACAATAACATTTTGCACTACATTGATATCGTTATTAGACTTATTTATGGCGTCAACTTGCTGAAATGAGCAATCTGTAGGTGTCATCACTTCCCCAAAAGAATCACAATGGCAAATTTCAAAAGAATCAAGTTTATCATCTGATGAAACCTTTAGAACCTCAACAAACAATTTCTCTCCTAATTCTTGTCCAGAAGCAATCTTAAAGTGAAAAAAGGATCTACGAAACTGTTGTTTCAATGATGCCATTAGCATTTCCAAAACTGCCCTCGGATCTTCATAGATTGCTTCATTCACAGGAAAAAAGAACTCCAATGTGTAAGTGCAATTGTTCTGGCTAGAGCTTCGCAAACAAATTGCAAAACTGTCTCTTAGAATCCAAATTTTTGCATTAGGTACTAAGGAGTACTCTGTTATGCTTAACTGTCTTATATCCCTACAAAAACATGCACTTTGGGATACAAATGCTTTTCCAACTACCCCATGTCCCTTCCGAAGAAAACAATTGCCAGAAGCTCGTATAAAAGATGAAAAATCTGGCAGACAATAACTTTGTATCACCAAAGCTGTCTAGTTCTTCTCTGGAATTGTCATTGATCCAAATTAAGCTACAGGTAGTTGATGTTTTCCGCATACCACGTTCAATACTTCGACAATTACTTTGATCTCACTAAGTTTATCTAAAGATGTTTTCTTTGAAAGTGTTAGTAAAGCTAAACAGCTTAGATCTTGGGATGAAATTTTGAAATATTGAAAGAAAAAATTACATCTGGTACTAACCGGAATGTGAGAGGAAGTCGTACAACCAGGTAACTCCTCTCCTAGTACTGAGACCCACCTACAATAGAAAATCCATGAACAGAAAAATTCTTGCAAAGAACTATTCATGATTTTAAAGTGCCTGGATTAAAGGGTATGCCCCTATTTCATGAGTAAGCTAATACTTAGCTAAAAAAATTTAAAGGAGAATATTAGAACCTCAGGCCAATCCAGACTAAAACAGTACTGGCCGCCCTGATATGAAGATACAATCTCAAGTACACCGATGGGAAGCTGATTAGGAGATTTTTGTACGATCATAGACGGGCATGGCCCAGTATCCCACAACACGACCAGCCAGACGATCAAGTTGTGGATATTCTTGAGTAGAGTAATGACAGGCATCAATGACGCTTTCAGGCAATCCACTAGTGAATACCCGTCCCGGAGGACCAAACTTGATGCTACTTGAGTACCACCATTCTGATTCAATGGTATTAAGTAATCCAAACAGGACTTCCTGTATTCACATAGTCCCTTTAGACCATATTTCTGATGGAGGGATAGACCAAAAGGTTGGTCACAAGTTGTTAAGTACATTTTGTCTCCAATCTTAACTAACCCCCAAAACTGAACTAGATATGTCACTGTCCGATATAAGCATCTACTATGTTGCAGCAAAGTTTTGATCTTCTGTTTAATCACATCATTGCCGCTAAAGGTGTCATCACCTACATTAAAAATATCAATGTTTCACCTATTACTAGAAGTAAAATACTATACCCAACTTAGTTATACGTACATTTTGTAATATTTACATGGATCACAATATAAAATTCATGGCAAAAAATTGAAAGTGTCTAAACAATTTTTTTTTAGTAGAAAACTTTATTGTAGTTAAAAATAATTATTTGACATGTTATTTAAAGTCGTTAACATATTTTCTTGAAAATATAAGGGCCCTTCTAGTTAGAGGATTTCATTGGTCAAAAGGCAAAAAATGATTTAATTGCAAACGTGTCTCTTATACACATAAATTTTGCGTATAATCTTGCTAGTCGGAAATGAAAAAATATATGCATATATAATATAGACTTTTGAACATCACAAATATTTCGGTACATAAAAAATGAAAATAATGACTACTCATTGGTACTTACAGGCAACAAGGGGAGAATTCGAGTATCGTAGTTCATCATTGTATGTGCTCCAAAAAATCCACAAATTCTTCAACGAAGGATAAGTCAGGGGTAGCCTATACCATGATATATCACAAGGCCCCAAATCACTCATAGGGAAACCAAGAGGCCGCAAATTTTGTTGAGCTTCCGTTGCCATAAACCCTGAGATCAATACTGCTTTTTATTTTCTCTTCCTTATCCTCACTCTCAACTCTGCAAATGAACTACTACATATATATATTGATCTATTTTAATTTCTTAGTTTAAAGTATTGACTGTAAATTAGAAAAAACAAGGAAACAAAAGCAAAGTAAGAGGTTCCGTTCTCTTCCATGAACTGATTAAAATAGTTCAAATGATCAAAAAAGGTCAAATGGTTCAAACGATCCTAATGGACAGGGCCAGACAAGGTGTGGAAGGGTAGGGTCGCTACGGGGCTAGCGAGGACGCCCAGCAATAGCCGACCTCCCGTGTAATACTCCTATTCTAGTGTCAATTTTTTTAGAATTTTTAAATATTATGATAATTTTAATTGGTTTGTCACCATTCACAATTTTAAAAAATAGTTATGAGCTTATTAGGATATTTTTGTAGATTTAGTAAAAAAGTTTATGGACTAAAAAGGTCATTTTTCCTGAAAAACAATAGAACGAGCTACGTATTTTTATATATAATACAGGGAATTTTATGATTTCGTTAATAATTTTGATAATAAGACAAGATTTTAATATTTCATTTGGTGATAGAACAAGGTGTGAAACAGAATATTCTTTTGTCCCCATTAACAATTTTAAAAATAGTTGAGTTTATTATATTTACTTATAACTATTAAATAGAATATGTAATGAATTACATATTAAATTAGGCAAATAATATTTACACTCTTAAAAAATTTTTATGGACCCACACAAGAGATGAAAAAGTCACCTAGTGGTGGTCAAGCTTTCAACAAGGATTAAAGTTTACATATTAGTTAGTCTAATTAAACATATACTTAAATCATAAAAGAAAATGGGCAAAAATTTGGAGTGAATTATTTTAATTTGTTAATTTTGTTTTAGAAAATGCATTGAGGAATTATAATTCATTATCACAATAAGTACCTATACATTGAGTTAACACATAAGAAATTAGTAATAAATGTAACAAATTTGAGTAATCATTTGATAGCTTATTCTTATTAAAAGTAAGTGATTTGCACGTGTAACACTCCTAATGAAGTTATTAAAAATTTTAATTTCTTTTTGTCTCTAAATTAATACATGTTATTTTACAAGATAATATCATTCAAGGTAAGAATTTAATATTAAAGAAATATTTTTAAAATTCGCAAATGTATACACATGTTGAGCTCCACATATTCTTATACAGTGAAAGGGGATCGATTCCGTAAAAATGAGATTAGTAAATGTCAATTCACTGAAACCTACTTTTTGTGAGATCATCAATACTGTCTAAGTTTTATATTAGGGAAAAAAAATCATTTTGATATCTTATCTTTGGGGTATGCCTCAATAATAAAAATTAATAAAACAAATTTCATGAGTTTTAGATATTTAACCTCTAAATATTTGTGTTTAAAAGTCTCATGATATTCACAATTAGAGTATGTGTGGTGTTATTGCCAGAGCAAATTTATTGTTTTTGACAAAAAAAAAAAAAAAAAAAAAACCGTAAAAGTAAAACGTTTCCAATTAAACTACCACAGTCTACTATTTTTTCCCTACTATGGCCCACTTATTACTATCGTTCTACCCTCATCTACCCAGCACTCCTAGTAATTTTAATTTCTGCAACTTCACAATCGTGTAGGCTCCCTCTGCTTCATATCTTCTATATTTCTCATTGATTGTCCCTTTTTATGTCATTTTACCCCATAAAAATCGAACAATATTGAGATTGTAGGGGAATCGAAGTTGTTGGCAATGAAAGATGAATACGTGGATGAGATTGAATGAACGAAATGGTGAGAAATCTTGGATCGACAACTGAATTAACTCCATCAGGAGAATGATATCCGAGGAAGTTATCGTCATCATCATAGTAGACATCCATAGCTAAATTATTCCAATTTTCCTTCGAATTGGCAATTGAATTCTAATATCTAAGTAAGGGAAAGGGAAGAGCATTTGTTATGTTGCTAATTGTTTCCAATTTCCAAAAAAAATCCCTCCTTCAATCTTCAGCTGTTATACTTAACTATACATGTTGGAGGATCTTTTGGCAACCAATAAAAAATAAATTAAAGGAGAAGATAGAAGAGGAAGAGTCCACGCCCTTTACTCCACTGTCAATAAAAAATAAACCCTAGCAAAACCTTTGTATCATTCCCATATAACTACTGCTATATATATATATATACACACACACACATACATGTGCATGCACGCATGTGTGTGTAAGATAGATAGTTATGGAAGCTTGTTTTTGTTAAAGAAACAATTTGAATATACATAATATGTTATAAATACTACTTTATTTTATTTTTTTCTCAAATATAAATCATTTTATAAAAATTAAAATTTCTACCATCTTATTATGTATTTATGCTAAAATTTCATATAAATCTAAGGAATTTTGTAATAGTAGTTTAAGTATACATATATAATAAATATGTAGTAGTATTATAAAAAGTAGATAGATTTGTTAGATTAAATGGGGAGTTTTTTAGATAGGTAAATTCTACTTTTATTAAAGACATGTTAGGCATGAAAATATTTAATTAATAATATATTACTCATGACAAATAGTAAAAACTAAAATAATAGACAGTATCTTAAGTAGAATTATATGACAAAAAAATTGGAGTATATCCTTAAAAATAGATAGCTATAATTGATTATTAGTAATTTGATTATGTTTTCCTATTGAAAATTAGGTTTCACTAAAGGAGGGCATTTTAGGCATCACAAAAAAGGGAAGAAACAAAAAGAAAAAATCACTACAAAGTATCAATTAAACATCATTTTATAGATGTAGTGTTTTGAAATTCTTTTAGTAGGAAAAAATTTATAGGAAATCAAATGATGTATGGATAATAATTATAAAAATGATTATTTAAATTTTCAAAAACAATAAGAAAAAATGGATGCAATTAAAATGTAAAGAATAATTTCATTAAACAAAAACTATGTCTTATATCTATAAAAATAAAAATAAATTAAACTAATATATTCTCCATATTATGGATAGGTGATACAACATATTATAGATAATTATCGAAAGATGAAAAGTTAGAAATTATTCTTTTATCTTACTTTGAAATTTATAGAATGTAAATGAAAGAATCTTTTATCTTATTTTAAAATGAACTCAACTATCATGCAAAACATGTAGTTCTATAAAGACATCTAAAATAACATGCAATTTTTATACAATTTATATTAGAATTAATTTTTTAACATATTATGTAAATTATGTATGCATGTAGAGAATATATTGGTTTTATTATTTCATTACTGAGAATATATTGGCATTTTTTTTTATATGTTGTTTAAACTTAGAATAACATTCATTTCAAGATTTCATTGATGTTCTAAACTCTTTTTCATTTTTGGACATTTTGAACTCTTTTACTTATCCTAAATGCCTGTGGGTATTAGTTAGCTCCAAAATTGTATTTTAATATGAAATTAAAATTTTATTTATTAAATAAATAAACAAAATGAACAGCTAATAAAGATGTATGAATTTTATATTTTGATATTTTTTGCATAATTTTTATGATCCATTCCTCGAATTGGTTATCCAAATTTTTAATATACATCTGCGTTGTTTTATTAAATAATGTAATAATTACATTGTAATTTCCTAAGTTGACATGGAAACTCAATCTGTATTTGCAATTATTTAGAATATTTAATAATATGATTTTATTTTTATAAATTATGTTATTTGTTTATATTACTTTCCTACTTATCTCTTATACACATGTTCTACATGTATGAAGAGCATGCATCATACCATGAATTGATCTTTTTTCTCCTATAATTGATCGTACAATTTTTTATTAGGAATAAAAAAAAAAACAATCTAAACGTATAAAACTATTATAAGTAATATATTTTTTATTATTTGCTAAAGTGTAAATGATTTTTTACTCTTAAACTTTTTTTTTAAATCTTTTTATTATGTATTTATGCCAAAATGGTTAGCTCCAAAATTATGTTTTATATAATATTTTACTATAAAATTAAAATTTTTATTTATTAACATACATAAACAAAATATAAAGTTAATAAAGATGTATGATCAGTTCTATATTTTTATTTTTTATGTAATTTTTGTGATCAATTCCTTGAATTAGTTACCCAAATATTTAATGTACATCTGTATTGTTTTATTAAATAGTGTAACAATTGCACCGTAATTTACTAAGTTGACATGGAAACTCAATCTGTATTTGCAATTGTTTAGAATATTTAATAGTATGATTTTATTTGTATAAATTATGTTATTGTTTACATTACTTGCCTACTCATTTGTTTTATGATTGTTCTACAATATTGTGAGCATGCATTGTACCATGAATTGATATTTTTTTCTCATATTTGATCGTACAAATTTTTATTAAGGATAAAAAAAAAACAATCTAAATAAATAAAACTGTTATAAATAATATGTTTTTTTTATTATTTTCTAAAGTATAAATGATTTTTTACTCTTAAACTTTTTTATCTTTTTATTATGTATTTATGCCAAAATTTTGTAAAAATTCAAGGAAGATAGCCTAATAGTTATAAAGACCACTTTATTTTATTTTTGCTCAAATATAATTCTTTTTACAAATAAATTTTTTTACTGTTTTATTATGTGTTTATTGCAAACATTTACATAAATCTAAAATAGGTAGAAGAGTTCTTAGAAATAAGTAACTAAATAGGAAAAAATTTATTAAGGACTTGTTAGGGTTGAAACTATTTAATTAAGGGTATATTAGGTGTGACAAAAAATAGATGGCAGTATTACTAAAAATAGATAATTAAATAGATAAGGAGTAATTTTATTATATTTTTCTATCACAATTTGTATTTCATTAAGGGCGGGTATTTTATGTATCATAAAAAAGGAAAAAACAAAAATAGGTTCTGTTTTCCTATCAGGATTGAGAATTATATTTTATTAACGGTATGTATTTTAGTCATCACAAAAAAGGAGAGAAACACTTTGAAGGGAGAATCACTTTAAAGAGATAGACAAAAATTGGGAGAAACAACTCGTATATATATATTTAAAATGATTGAAAATATTCATTTTCTAAAAAATAAATTAATAGTCAGTGAATGATAACCAACTATAAAAATTTTGGCTGTTGAGTTTTTTATGCAAGATTTATATATTTTGAATATATTTTTATATCATTTCTCTTTCATTTAAATATCTTTTTTTATTATTATTTTTCAATATTGTTATTTGTTAGAACATTATATATAAATTTTGTTTTTCTTAGAAAATTAAATCAATTTTCTCTTTATGAGAACAACGTATGATAATTGTATTTTTTTATAAAATTTGTAATGGTATGATTATTAGTCTTGTAATTTAACATTGAAACAAAATTTTGACATTAAAAAGAGGTTTTATTGAATTTAAATCAAATAAAGTCAAACATAATGCATAAATTTATCAAGGGCATTTCCTATTTCTTTACTATTTAGCAAAACAATTAAGATGTAGATTAAATGTTTTGGTAAATAATAAAATGAATTAATCAAAAAAGTACAAAACATGAAAAAAAAATTAAGCTGCTAATAAACAATACTGTTGATTTATTTTTTCATTTTTCATACTTTTTTTGATTAATTCATTAGAGTATTTAATAGTATGATAATATTTGAATAATTTATGTTGTCTTTTACAATACTTACCTAGTTTTTTTTTTCTTTCTATATTATCATTCCTACAATTTATATGTAGTATTCTTGTTAGTTTTGCAATAATTATTCTAGACTATTTAGGGCATGAATCATACTATTAGTTGAATTGTTTTTATCTTATCAATAACTCTACACTAATATTTCTTTGTTGTTTTATTATATACTGTAATAACTGGTGTTGTAATTTTCGTATTTGACATTTAAATACAAATATTATTTTAGAATATTTTGGGCATATACAGTGTATCATGAAGTGCTCTTGTTCTCTAACTATGATACCCGAAATATCCTTGTCATACTTTAGCCATGTTAATATTGAGGATTATAAATATATATCAATTTATAACTAGAACAAAGGTTGGGGTTTAAATCTTCAAATAATAAACTAGTTTACAAACTAAGAAACAATTTTGGAATCCTATTTTCCAATTCTTCCACTTAGAACAAGGGTTTCACTTCCAAGAGCTTGAGGGAGGAGGAGAAACAGCAAATTCAACCACAAATTTCCAAAATTGAGGTAAGAAATTCTTTCTTTCTTGAGTTCAGTTAGCTAATTTGATAGATTAAGAGATAAGGTTTAAGAATTTCTCAAGAATATAGTGAGTTTCAAAATCCTAGCTTGTGGTGATGATTTATGAACTTATTAAGATATTTTTGTGTTTTAGTAAAAAAGTTTATGGAC
Organism: Cinchona pubescens; assembly: GCA_025175665.1. Taxonomy (NCBI): domain Eukaryota; kingdom Viridiplantae; phylum Streptophyta; class Magnoliopsida; order Gentianales; family Rubiaceae; genus Cinchona; species Cinchona pubescens. The sequence continues at coordinate 160,826 of JANKKI010000386.1, read as the reverse complement.
TAAAAAAGTAAATTTACTGAAAAACAATAGGACAAACTATAATATTTATAATAATAACCACATATATGTCTCAATTGTCAAATCTAGTTGTACCCAAAGAGACAGGGAATACAAATATTGGGAATTGAAATTAACATAAAGAGATGGAAAAATTATTTGTATTTAAATAAAAGAAATCTTATTGGAAATTTTTGAAATTTTTATCCATTCATTTTTTTTTAAATTTTAATTATAAAGATAAATATTTGTATACAAATAAAAATCTTCCATCTCGTAATGTAGATATGCCAAAATAGGTGGTTGTATCCTAAAAAATAAATTAAATAAATAGAAGTAATAAATTATATTTTACACATTAGATGTGTATAAGAGACTTTATTAATAAATGTATTTTAGGTATTACAAAAAAAGTAGAGAAACACTTAAATATATTTTCCTATTAGATATTGGAAATTATATTTCATTAAGGGCGGGTATTTTAGACATTATTTGGTAAAGAAGAAACACTTATATATGTTTTCTATTGTGTGTTGGTAACTGTATTGATTTAAGTGTCAAAAATAGTCATCACAAAAATGGGAGAAACAGTTTGAGAGGAGAAACAAAAATTTAGAGAAACAACTCGCATATATATATATATATATATATATATATATATATATAAACAGACCCGATGTTTAACCCTACCTGTAGATCTTGTAGGTCGATATTAAATTTTAAAAAATCAAATTATTTGTCATAAATTTCAAGTATAGTTTAATCCACCCTACAAGTCTAGATGTTTTTAAGGTTCAACCTAAGTATTTGCTATAGGAATATATTACCATAAACTCAATTTTTGGCTTACGTACATCAACTGATGTTATAAATTTTATGACATTGAATACCCATCTAATCTATAATACAAATTAAATACCAAATGAATAATAATAGTTTCCTTTTAACATAATTATATATTTATATATATATATATATATATATATATATATATATATAGATGATACAGAAACTATACGCTGAAGTGTTGACTTTAAAAGAGGAAAAGACTAGAAAGCAAGCAAAGCAAGACGTTCCCTTCCCATCCAAGATCTGGTTAAAATAGTTCAAGTGATCAAAAAAGGTCAAATGGTTCAAACGATTGGGTAGAATTACTATGCGGGCAAGAGTGGGCAGGGGCACTGCCGATCAATACCACTGACCTTCTATATCCATCCTATTCTAGTGTAAAATTTTCTAGATCTTTCAATTATTATGATAATTTTAATAGATTTGTCCCCATTAATTATTTAAAAAAATAGCTATAAGCTTATTATATTATTATAGTTGAAGAACGTTTTTATGTGTTCGTTAAAAGTTCATGGACAAAAAGCAATGTAAAAACTCTAAACAGCAAAGAAGGAGGTTTAGTGTTCTTGGAAATACTTAGGTATATCTGATTTTTGGTCACACTTATAGATTCTGTGATCATGATTAAATTTTAAAAAAAAATTCTTACATCAACTGATGTCATAGATTTTCTAAAGTTTAATTCACACCATAAGATTTATAAGTGAGATAAAAAATCAGATCTATCTAAATATTTACGGGTGTTCTTATACATGACCTGGTCAAAATAATTCAATTGATCGAAAAAGGTCAAATGGTTCAAACGATCCAAATGGACTGGGGCAGAGAGGGGGTGGTTGGGTGGAGCCACTATGGTGCCGGTGGGGGCACATCTAGAGCACTTGCCCAGCAATAGCACTGACCTCCCATATCCCTCTTATTTTAGAGTAAATATTTGTTATTTATTCCGTAATGTAAAGTATATATGGTAACTGTTAAAATAATATATGACAATTGTTAAAATAATTAAAAAATACATAAATCTCATAATTTTTTAATCATCTAACGATTTTTAATACTTATTCTGTATCACAGAGTGAGTAGGAATAAATTTTCACCAATTCTAATGTTAAATTTTCAAGATTTTTCAAATATTATGACAATTTTAATAGATTTTTTAAAAATAATTGCTCATATGAAAATTTTAATAGATTTGCCCCCATTAATTTTTTTTTCTTTTAAAGTTATGAGCCTATTATATTTAGCTTGTAAGTAGAATATTAATATTGTGAGTTACATATTAAATTATTATATAATGTTTGTTGTATTCTATTGTTACCATAATTACACAATTTCATTGGATTAGAAGAAACTATAACATTTAGCAAAAAATTGAGATAATTTACTAAGTAGTTCACTCATTATATTACTTATCAGACCTGTCTCTTATACAACAATATCAATATGGATATTATGTTTAAACTTCTTAATTCTAAAAATAGAATATAATTCCAAACTCCTAATATAGTTTTTTTTTTTTTGGGTCTTGGCAATTGCCACTTTTTTTGGGGTCTTGCTTGCATACAACCATACTTTTTGTATATATATGAATCTAAATATGCAAATTCTATTAAATGACTAGGAAAATTTTTTTAAAAAATAAATGGTAAATATCTGACTGATTTAGCCTTTCCCCGAAATGAAATGCGATTTAATTTGGACAATATTTTTACTATACATTTTATAATCGAGGAAAATGAAGTTATCTTCGAACTTTGGCTGTGATTTCTGACAAAATCGTGGATAACATTATAGATATAGGACAGATCCGAAGGAACATTTTCATAATAACGTTTTCTAATTGGTTTCCTCGTTATATTTATAAATTTTTATGTAAACACAAAGATTTCTTTTAAGTAAATTTTGATGCTTGGATTTTGGTGATCTTTGATGAAGATTTCAATACCCTCTTTTAAGCAAATTATTTTCGTTGGGTAGGACTATAATCGAATTGACAATTGAACCAATATATGTGGGGCCGGTTATTTATTCTTCCAATAATTGGCTTAGTCCCGTGTAAATGCCATATGATATTTATTTTATTGTTTTATTGACTAGATGAATGAATATGGCTTAATCCTCACTTTAATTTGTTAGGTCCGGCTAAAAGTTCTCTCAACAAATAGGGATAATTTTATAAATCTATCTTAAAATTTATGTTAAATCACTTGACACTGTCAAATTTTTAGGGTTAATTACACTTTATTCCCTTGAACCTACACTATAATTACACACTGCCCCCTTAACCCAAATAACATACACTTTGTCCCCTTTTAAAAGATTCCATCACATAAATAATTATAAAAAGGATGACATGGATATTTGTTTGATGATGTGGATATTTGTTTTGACAAAATGTCCTCCACTGACAATTTGTGTTCAAAGTTATTCTACTTTTAATTAATTTTTATTGATTGCACACATTCTTTTTATTTATTAATTAATTTTTTATTTCGGGACTGTAAGATAATTTTGTGAATTGTCAAATTTATTTAATCACTTTATACATTATTTTGTTTATTTATAAAAATAAATACTAAAAGGAGATTTTTACAACTATTTTTTATTCATTTTCATTTTGTATGAACTAAACATGTTAAATATAAACTATTAAGAGACAATTTTTTAAAATTAAAAGATATCTTGTATAAGAACATAATTATCGTTTCAACGTTAATAATAAGGTGCAAGAAAAATATCTTTTAACAAAATGAATACATTTTTTTTTTGTACGACATCAAAACACATGCAAAATTTTTTTGTTAAGTATAAAATGTGTAAAAATAAAATCATTTATATAAATAAAAGAAATCCACTTATTTATTTTATTTTCAATATGTTTAGATCCTGTAAAAAAAATGAAGAAAGTATTGTAAATTAGTTTGCTCATTAGTATTTAGTCAGAAATAAACAAAAATAATATATAATTTTATTAAGTAAAATGTGATAAAAAAATTCTATTTTTCCTAGAATAAAAATATATTATATGGAATCAGTAAAAATATTATATGCAAAGCAATATAGTTTGTCCACATCTGATTTGAAGGGTAATAATGTCAAAATAAATGTCTGTTATACACTTTTTGAACAGTATAAGATCTTTATAATATCTTAGTTGGACATTTATTGTATATTTTTAGGGTTTATGGGGTAAAGTGCAACTAAGATATTGGTTCAAGGGAGTAAGGTATAATTAACCCAAACTTTTAAAAATTGCACAAATCTTTTATAACTTTTGATTTATTGTTATGATGTGAGTCCAATTCTACAAAGATATTGTTAAACAATTAATTTTTAATGTTTCAGTTTGGCCTTCCATTTCAATTTTCTCTTGGTCATTTTGTTATTTTTAAAACTTTGATAATTTCAAAACGATAAAAAATTAATATATGTTATTTTTTAACACATACATCAACATCCAAATTTTTTTTATTTATAAAAAAATACTCAATTTATTCTTGTTGTATGTACTTTAAAAAAAATAAAGAATAAGGATTGTGCATAAAAAATAAAGAGAAAAATCGATAATAATAACATTAGAATAATTTATTATTTGAAGGACTAATTTGAGACTCTATTAAGTTGAAGGGTTATATTTGAAATAATTTTACAGTTTGGAAGGTTAACTTGAGACTTTTCCTATTTAAAGGGTAGGCAAATACTTAGGTAGATCCGATTTTTTACTTTACTTGTAGGCCATGATGTGGATTAAATTTTAGAAAATTTATGATATCAACTGATCTAAGCAAGATTTTTGAAGGTATAATATTGATCATAGGGTCTACACGTACGAAAAAAAAAGATCGGCGGACTCCCGAAATACTTTTCTAAAATGTACGGCAAAATACATTAGGTAGATTTCAATCTTTAGTTGGCCAAAATGACATTTAACAAAGGAAAATACTTGTAGATCTTTGACACATGTAAATTTTGTGATTAGAATTAAATATTAAAGAAATTTTCTTATATCAGTTGATGTCATAGAAAATTTCTTTAAAATTTAATTGCCACACCACAAAATTTACAAGTGGGACTAAAGATTTGATCTACCTAACTATAGTGCCGTAACCAAAAAGTAGTCGGGAGTCCGCACAAAACAATTATTGTTTTCATATGAGGGATTTGGGGCCTTGTGAAATATCGTGGTCGCCGCCTCTGCCTCCGACTCGTTCGTGTTTGATGAAGATGTGGGTCTTACATGGGACCAAGCACGTTTTAGGCATGCTTTGCTGAGGAATACGCTACTACACAGAAAATATATTGAACGAAAATTCGAAACCAAGACTTACAGAGGTTCGTGAAGATGTGATTATTGAATAAAAATAACTACGTACTAGAACAAATCTAGACATACATACTAACGGATTAATTGTACAATTTCAATTGTCCGTGATTTTTGGTTCTAAATTTTATATTATAATTAAATATTACGAAATGTATAATATTAGTACAATTACTAACGCTCGTACCATGATATTTCACAAGGCCCCAAATCACTTATAGGAAAACCAAGAGGCCACAAATTTTTTTGAGCTTCCGTTGCCATCAACCCAGAGATCAATACTGCTTTTTATTTTCTCTTCAGTTGCCATCTATATATATATATAGATGAACGGGCAGGAAACAAAAATTTAAAAGTGTTAACTGTAAAACCCTTAAGATAAGGGAACAAAAGCAAAGTCTCTATTTGTTCTTATTATATGAAGTCATGAACTAGTTAAATGGTTCAAATGACCAAAAACGGTCAAATGGTTCAAACCATCCTAATGGACACCGGCAGACAAGACAAGGTGTGGTTTGGTAGAGTCGCTACATGTGATACACGAAATATCCTTGTTATACTTTAGCCATATTAATATGAGAATTAGAAATTTTTGGAGTCAATTTATAATAATAGAGCAAAGGTTGAGGGTCAAGTCTTAAATAATTAAACTAGTTTTTATACAATAAAACAATTTTAAGGGACATTTTCTAATTCTTCCACATTGAACAAGGGTTTCATTTATTTAAGCTTGAGAGAGGAGGAGAAACAACAAATTCAGCCACAAATGTCCATAATTGAGGTAAGAAATTCATTCTTTCTTGAGTTCAATTAGCTAATTTGAAAGATTAAGAGATGGGGTTTAGGAATTTTTCAAGAATATTGTGGGTTTCAAAATCTTAGCTTGTGGTGATGATTTAATGGTTAGAATTGGTGTAATTGGATTTATTTTCTTGCTCTTTGTTGTTAAAGTTAAACCTATGAATGTATGTGTTGAATTTAAAGGATTTGGATGGTTTAATAACTAAGAAAAAGGCAAGAAATATGTTAAATTCATAGCTGGAAATTCGCAGGCAGTACTGCGTAACTTTAGAAAATTGATCATATCTCAGTGTAGGAATATCGAAATTACACACACCGTTTGTTGCGTTGGAAACTAGACTCGCAGCCCTTCGAAACAGTATAAAGATGTTGTTCTGTTTTTCAGTATATTAACAGAAGTTCGTCCATAAAGTGGACTGAAAATCTGATTCTGCAGCTAGAGTATTTTCTGAATGCGAGCCATTTTTTTTTTCTTTGTGTTTTGAACTGGGAAATGTTGTCTTCTTGAAACATCTAGTAAATTGAGTCCAGTTTCTATCGGAATCAGTTTTACGGCTTTTGAACGAATATAACTTGAGTTATGGTCATTTTTGTTCAGTACTGTCAATGCTGTCCTAAGAGATAGCTAGCCTTGTTATGCTATAGATCATGACTTATTAGAATTTAATGAGACTAATATTATTGTAGATTACCTTTTAGGTTATGAGGATTATATTTATGTTCTGATTTTATTATTTAGGAAGGATTAACGGGAGTTCAAGTAGCCTAAATTTCAAATTGGAAACATTTTGATTAGTTAGTAAGTGGCTTGTTCATGTACTATTTCTATTGTTTTTAAAACCGATTTCTTAAGTACTTTTGTACTAAATGATTGTTAATGCTTTGAAAATCTATTTGTGTATGAAATTGGATTGAGCATATGGATAATTTGTTTAGTGATTATATGTTTGTGAATGATTGTTTATTATGCTATATTTGGTACCATTGGATTCATTAAACTAGTAAAGGAATGGGAAAGGCTATTAAATTGCTATGTTAAAATGTCGATATGGCCCTTCCACGGGATACAATAGTGGACAAACAGCCGTGTCACGGGTTATAATAGTGACCGTAGTATGATATCCGAAACTACGTTTAACCGACATATAGCCCTACCACGGGTAAGAATAGTGGGTTACGGCCCTGTCACGGGTTATAATAGTGACCATAGCATATTCTTTAGCTGAAGGCAAATGAAAAATAAATAGATTGTAAGAATTAAATAGAACAAAATATGAGAAAATGTGTCTATTATAGTTGTGTATGCCATGCCTATATGATGCATATTGATTGTGGTTGGATTGTTGTGAATTGATTTTCATGAAATGTAATATATACTTTTAACGTGCTCAATCCAGTGGTGATATGAGTGAGTTACTTACTGAGCAAATAAAAGCTCATCCCACTTACCTTATGCCCTTGCAGATGATCACGTTTAGATCGCTTTCTGGCGGAGTTTTGATATACTACCGAGTAAAATTAGTTTTGTTATGTTTCACCTTTTTTAGAAAGTCTTGTGTAGTTGTATATATATATAAGGCTATGGTGATTCTAATGGGATGTTGTGGTTATGCTTTTCTTCTAGGTTGAAGGTTTGTGGTGTTCATGGTTTGAATTTATGTAAATATTTGGGTTTGTAATTATATAGGTTGTGTATGTATGTTTTGGCAATTGTTACTTGTAAGCAGGATAGACGGCTTTGTATCCTTTTGGGAGGGTATGCCGGTGCCACACTCTATATTACATGTTGTTTTAATTATGCCGAATTTGAGGTGTGACACTACAGGGCCAGTGAGGACGCCTAGCAATAGTCGAGCTCCCGTGTAATACTCATATTTTAGTGCAATTTTTTTTTTTAGATTTTATCAAATATTATGATAATTTTAATAGATTTGTCTCCATTAATAATTTTAAAAAAATAGTTATGAGCTTATTAAGATATTTTTGTATTTTAGTAAAAAAGTTTATGAATTAAAATGGTCATTTTTCGTGAAAAATAATATCTAGAAGTGTATAATTATACATAATATAAGTAATTCTATAGTTTCGTTAACAATTTTGATAATAGGACAATAGGCCAAGATCTTGACAGTTTATTTAGTGCTAAGACATGGGGTGAGACAAAGTGTTAAATAGAAGATTCTTTTGTCTCATTAACAATTTTAAAAAATAGTTACGAGCTTATTATATTTACTTATAACTTTTAAATAGAATATGTAATGAGTTACATATTAAATAAGACAAATGATATTTGCACGCCCTTAAAAGTCTCTTACACACCCTTATCCTCTTTTATCAGATTAAAAAGACTAAAAAAATTTTATTTAAACTATACCATATTTTTCCACATCTAAACTACCCTTATGTCATAGCTCACAAAATACAGTAATTCATTTCGTTTATCTCTATTTCATATTTGATTTTTTTAATTATTGTTACAATTTAAAGAAAATAATCATTACATATTGAAACATAAAGCAGTCCAATTATCAACAAATATATATATTTCAGCAATAATAAAAGATCTTTTATCTGATGAAGAATTAAAAGAAATAAGCAGTTAAAGATTTTAATCAAGAAAATTAAGAAAACTGCAGAAAATGGTTTTTTGAAAAATATTCTATTAAGCTGTAAAAGGAAATTAAAAATAATTATTATGATTTCATAAGAATCTCTTATGAACATCCTAAAATTTTTTAAATAGTTTTATATTGAATATAGAGCTTCATTAATAAATTTCAAGAAAAAGATATTTTAGTCTTAAAAATACATTTACTAATTATGTATTAAAAGAAAAAGATTCTTATGAAAATTATAAAACTCATAGATCAATATATCCACCTTTAACTAATGCTATAAGATTAGGTAACGAAGGAGCTTTATCTTATAGCTTTTAATCACCAAGATCGTGCTAGTTTAGGTAACATAACTTAACAAAATAATTTTATGTCTTTAAGTTTACATACTATATCAAACAATTAGATGAAGTATGTACACATGCAAATATTTTTTAAAAATAGAAAATAAAATAGATAACATTATCAATAAAATCAATACACAATACTTTAATTATGAAAAATTACCAGACAAAGATGAAAATAAGTTTAATATTTCAGTTATACCATCTACTAATAATATAATACCATCTATTATTATACCAACAGAAACACCATTACCCTCATGAGCATTTAATACAGATATAGAAAAATGCCTTTTATAACTTGAAAAAATCTTAGGAGAATTAAAAATAAATACATTAACCGAAGAAAAAAATTCAAATCAAGAACAAATAAAATTAAATTTAACGGAATAATCTCTGATGAAAATATGTATGATAAAATAAAAGAAAATAATAATATAGAAGATTTAATAGAAATTATTTAGAAATAGATGAACAAACAAGAAACCATAAGCTAAAGTATTCAAAACAGAAAAGACAAGAAAGCAAATAAAGCAAATAAATGAAGTTATCCTAAAGGAGTAAAGCCACTATTGGGCCAGTGGGCCATTTGCCGGCAATAGCACTGACGTTCCATATCCCTCCTATTCTAATGTTAAACTTTCTAAAAATTTTCAATTTTCGGATAAATTACATGAAATTCTTTCTGATTTGATTAACTTATATATTATTCTTTGTAGTATTAAAATGCATATTTATTGGCTAATTTACATATTACTCTTTTTGTGATATTGAAACTTTTTTATTAAATCACAGAGAATTTCGTGTAATTTACCCAATATTATGACAATTTTAATATATTTGCCTCCATTAACAATTTATAAAAAAAAAAAAAAAAAAGGTTACGGGGCAAGGAAAACAAGCAAGAAAAGAGTTACCGTTCTCATTCATGAATTGGTAAAAATAGTTCCAGTGATCAAAAAAGGTCAAATGGTTCAAACGATCCTAATGGACAGGGGCAAAGAAGGGATTGTTGGATAGAGTCACTATGGGGGCAACAGGGGAATATTTAAGTAGATCTGATATATGATTTCACTTGTAAATTTTATGGTATAAATTAAATGTTATCCAACCTATGATAACAGCTTATGGAAGTAAGATTTTTTAAAATTTAATTTTGATCGCAAGATTTGCAAGTGAGATCCAAAATTAAATTTATGGTAGTATTTTCCGAGCAGGGGCACTGGCCAAGCAATAGCACTGACCTCCCATATCCATACTATTCTAGTGTAAATTTTTCAAGATCTTTCAAATATTATGATAATTTTAATAGATTTCTCCCCATTAATAATTTTAAAAAATAACTGTGAGCTTATTATCTTATTAAAGGTGAAGAACGTTTTTGTTTTTTAGTTACAAAGTTTCATGGACTAAAAGCAATGCAGGATTCTAAACAGCAAAGAAAGAGGTCATTTTTCTGGTAGTGCATTATTGTTATTGTCTTTATGATTACAAATTTGGAACTGGATGTATAAATAGGAATCTTTGATTTGCATATCAATATAATTTTTTTGATTCATTTAATTGTATTCAACTTTGATTTTTGAATATAAATCTTTCTTATCATTCATTTATTTTATTTTCTCACAGACTTATTTCTCAATTTGATAATTGAAAGCTTATAATTTTTTAATATGTTTGTTTAGATTTCTCCTTCATAGTCAGTTACGTTACAATATTTCATACACATACATCTTAAAACTCCATTAAAGTTACATATTTCTTGAATATTTCATTCTTTATTATTATTATCTTCTTAAATATCTTATTGTTGGTTATTTGTATTTTCAAATTTGATCACTACATAAATTCTATATACTTGACACCTATAAGTTCAAATTATACAATTATTTGTTTAGAAATCAAAAGTTACGGGTTAATTTGCGTTTATTGTAATTAAGGTAATAAATATAGTGAAAGTATATCATACATACATGTAATTAAAGCTACATAAAATTCTTAAGGATGTAGAACGGGACTTTTTTTTAATCATCTTCTCAGTAGATAATGCTAAACTATTGTGTGGGCTAAAATAGAAGACAAGAAACCGAAGTTCAAATCTTATGTATGACACATTTATTTCTTTAAATTTAAATTAAAATATATTTTTATTCCTTCATGGATATTATTTCTACTATTGCTAAAGCTTTGACACCACATTTATTGGGATAAAATTTATCTTAATTTAAATTTAAAGTAACCATCTTAATTATAGGAAAATTCTACATTTCCTTTTAAGAAACCATTTTCTTGTATTTTAAATATTTATATAGTATAGTACTATGTATTTTAAAAGTTTATACTGTACAAGGTTTTATTACTTATACAGAATAAAAGATCAACGAATTGTAGAATTTCCCTTAATTATATTATTCCTAACAAACTAGAGTTCATTTATATTTCAGGTATCTAATTTTAAAATTTTCTCAAAAATCTAAAATAAGTTACAATCAACTATACTTTAATATGGATTTGGGTTATTTAAATTAGTAATGCATGGTCTTTTAATATTTTTAATTAGTGAAACAAAAAATACAAAGACTAAACAAAATAAAACTTCTTCCATAATTTAAAAAAAAGAAAGAATAGCTCTTAAAAAGTTAAGATGATTAGTCCCAAATGAGTAAAGGTCTAATTATAATAATACCATACAAACATAAAAACCCTTAAAAGAATGGAATATTCCAATTTAGTATATACTTGTCGAAACTTTCCAATCCTTTAAGATATTCAACCAATTGTGTTCATAAAAATTTTCTTCTTCCTTTTTTTTTTTGTTTTTTTGTTTTTTTTTGTAATTTAATCAAAATTGATAACTTACATAGTTGACACCAAACAAAAGACTCATGCAATTAATGCAATCCTATGAAATTTTACATGATTATTACGATGCAAAAATATTTTAACTTTCCAAGACAATAATTTATGAAACTATTTTGTTTAAATAGTAATTGATTCTTTTCCAAACCATCTTGAAATCAAAATTTTAAAAGACATAAATTTCACTTAATTTAATTAGCAAAATAATAAGGTTTCAACAATATAAATATCTTCAAGAAATAGTAGTACACTTCACCTTGGTAAAGTTCTTTTAAAAGAAATTTCTAACTTCTTGTACTCCCTATGTTCCAAATTCTTTGTCACACTTTGTCTTTTTTGTCAATTTTTCAAGTTTTTATTGAAAAGTATTTTACCATTTAAACTACACTTACACAACTTCTTAATTAAGAAGGACAAGAATGTACTAAATGTATGTCCAATTATAAAATATTTTGTTGATCATAGATTCTTTCTTTTTTTAATCCATCGATATTATGAATGCAATATCATCAAAATCTGACCTTTTGCATATCAAGAGTGCATATTTTTGTCCAATAGATTAAATGTGTATATGAAATATGAGATATTTTTATTTATTTATATAGGGTAAAATGCAATAACCCCCTTATGGTTAGTGAAATAAGTACTTTACTCCTTATAGTTATTAAATGTGCGTTTGATTTCTATATGTTTTAAATTTTGTCGCAAATTATATGGAAACTGTCAAAATTAACCATGTTTGATGCTCACTTACCAATATTGCTAGTCAGATTGTTCTTTAAAAAAAATTTAACATTAAAATAAGCCTAGAATTGACATTTTTATCCCAAAAACTCTAACCCTTCTTATCCCTCCCACCCCACCACCTGCCACCTCTACCAATTAAGAAGGGTCACCTAGCTACAACCACTACCACCACTATATCAGACCCTCATCTTCCTGCCACCTAGCTACTACCACCACCACTACTAAAGATTTCTACCCTAAATCCACCCAACCGCACCCTATCGTTGCCATCTCCTCCTCTTTCTCCAACCGGCCACTACTCCTCTCCAACCACCATCTACCTTCCCTATTATTCTCCTTTTTCCAGCCACCATCAACCTCCTGCAATCGAAGTTTTATTTTTGGGTTAATATATTGTGCTGAATCATGCCTTGATAAGAGCAATGACTGATATCAAATTGACTAATTTTATGTCTAAAAGTACAGCCAGCAAATGTGGAATTTTTTAGAGTGTTTTGTTAGTAAGTGAATACCATATAGATTAAAAAAAAAATGCTACATAGACACTGTATTAGGAGATATCCAAACACCTGAACAAAAATCTAAAGCTATGGAAGATGTCAAAAACACCATACTTGTAATCTTTCTAATCGTCATTGTTAGGTATGTGCATTCAAGAATGGTATTTTCCATCATCCTAATTGCTCAATTTTGCACAACTTTTTTATGGACAACTTTTTCCTTTTGTTATTGGTGGCTAAAATTGGAGCTTGGGGTAGGGGAGTTCGAGTTCTGAGTGTGGAGGGGATGAATGGGTAATGAGATCGATGGGGAGAGGAAGGAAGGCAGTGGTGGTGGTTGAATTATTGTGGTAATGGATGGAAAAGGTAAGGAGTGGCTGTGGGAAGGAGACGGGAAAGGGAAAGGGTTAGGGTCAGGATTTTTCTAATTTCCAAATTGATTTTTTTTTAATTTTTAATTTGACCCCAAAAACTTTTGACTTATTTATATTTTAATTTGCCCCAACACATGTAAGACACTTAGGGATATATACGACATTTCACAAATAAGTGTTAGTTTTAATGTTTTTTGTCAAGTTCACAAAAAAAGTTAAAGCACAAGGGAGTCAAACGCACATTTGATAATTAAAAGGGGTAAAGTACTTATTTGCATTCTACCCACTTATATATGATTAATTATTTTTAAACAAAGAAAGAAATGGAAATTACAATATGTATGAACTCATTTTTTATATATAAAAAAGTATAATTTACATTTTTAGGCTAGTTTGATCATATATGAAAATGTACAAGGATCACCGTTTCAAGAAGAAAAATAAATGAAAGTACATATAAAATAATATTAACTTTTGGTGATTACTAAAAATCACGGCTAATATTAGTTTTGGATTTTGGCATACGCTTGCGAATTACTTTTTTCCAAATTAAAAAGTCATATAACTTTTAGATCGATTAGTATTTGAACACATCCTACAAAAACAAAAAACTCCTAACAATTAATCCATTAAAATAATTGTTACTGTCTATAAAACTTTTTTATTATGGGTAAACTAATTTAAAGGCATTGAATTTATAACATGTTGGAACTCATTTTATTTCTTAATCATACCACAATTATACCTCTGTAAATAGAAAGGTTTTTCATGCTTTGGACTTGGAATGCTTTCACAGAAATAAGTCTTTTTCAATTTATGTTACATTAGATAACAATCAAGATAAGTAAAAGAAAAAAAATGAATATTTTTTGTTTTTGTAGAGTGAAAATTGTATAATATAGATGATTTTTCGTACTCATTTTGCAAAGTGAAATAAAAGTATTAATCATCATGTAACAGTTAAAACTCAAAATTGAAAAGCAGTAACTTCTATGGATTTACATACTTACATATTCCCTAGTTGATTTACAAAGAATTGAATTTTCTGATGCCTCTTGAAAATTTTATTAGATCAAATTTCCAATTCCAAAGATGATAATCATCCATTCCATCTTCAAATTAGCAATTACATCTAAGATGAGATGTGATATATATTAGGCTCAGCTGACACAATTTTTCTTTTCAAAACTTTTATTTTCTTTATTTTTGGATAATGTTTATTGGAGTATTTGAAGTTTTATTAGGATTTCAGTTTTTGTTTAGGATGAATTTTGTCGGGGTTAGACATTTGATTCTTAGTAATTTTTCTAATTTTTTTAATTAAGTTTAATTTAGTTCCAAATGTTAAATTTTTCATTAATACCCTTTCTTTAGATGATTGTAAAGTTAATTTAAATTTAAATTTGCCTCGTGATAATTTTCTTAGATTAATCTCTAGATTCAAAATAATATACCCATCAATTCCATCTTGAGTTGACAAAATACGTTTAAACCATGATTGTCACATATATAGAAATTTTGAGACTTAGTTGACACAATTTTCTTTCTGATACTATCATTTTTTTGGATAATGTTTTGGGAATGTTTCTAACTTTTTATTAGGAGTTTACTTTTTTTGTTTAGGATAATTTTTGATTGGGTTATACATTAATTCTAATTGACTTTTCTAATTTTTTTTAATTAAGTTGAATTAAAAGTAAAATTAAAATTTTTTTTTTTGCCTCTTGACAATTTTGTTAGATCAAGCTCCCAATTCAAAATAAGATTTTCACCAATTCTATCAATGAAAGATTTACAAATACGTCTAAGATGATTGTCTCTTATATGAGAATGAGATTTAGTTGACATAGTTTTCTTTTCCTTTATCTCATTTTTTTTTTTTTTTTGATAATGTTTGTTCGAGTATTGGTAAGTTTTATTAACATTTTAGTTGTTTGTGTAGGATAATTTTTTATGGAGGTAGACATTTAATTCTTGTTGGCATTTCTAATTTGTTTAATTAACAGGTTAAATTTAATTCCAATGGGTATTGCTTATCCTTCAGTCTGCTTTAACAATCTTTACTCGTCTTTCAGTACTGGCGAAACTTTAATTGAAGACCTTTCAGTACCCTTTCGTTTGGTCCCCCGAGTACTTTCTCTGCACTTTACCTGTAAGCATATTTCAAGCGGATAAAATCATAAAAGAAGAAATGGGAAGGAGAAAAAAGACACCAACAATATTTGAGACCTTTTAGCGGCATCTATCTAGACACCAACAATATCTAAGACCCTTTAGCAGCATCTATCTGTAGTTACATCGATCTTGAACTAAGGTCAATCCTAGAAGCAAGAACTACAATGAGAGGCATACTTGCCCCATTAGCATGCATAAAACGGAACAACCAGCCCCCTTCAACATCTCTCATAATGTGTTCTACGCTGTTGAAAGCTAGATCCACATGAGGAGTGTAATGCATAGCTAAAAAAATGCCAGTCACTATCTGAATGACTAAACAAATACCAGCTAACGAACCGATGTTCACCCCCACCAATAACTAAGATTGCTCGGGGTTGGATAATCTATCAAATGTTGATTAAGTGTGGAGGATATAGGTTGTTTAAGAAGAGATAATCATTGGTTCTTCATTAATATTCTTTTTTTAAATGATTGTAAAGCATCAAATTGAGGGTATTTTTGGAAAAAATTTCAAAAACATCAACCTCTTCATACATTTATATATCCATCTTGAAATTGACAAATACTTTTAAGATGATGACCACATATATAGGAATTTTGATACTCAGTGGACATAGTTTTCTTTATATATACTAACATATTGGGATAATGTTATTGTTAGAGTATTGCTAAAACTTTATTAGGATATTTTTTTTTTGTTTAGAATGATTTTTGATGGGTTAGACATTTATTGCTTTTTGACTTTTCTAATTTATTGAATTAAGTTGAATTTAATTCTATTTTTTTAATTTTTCATTAATGGACTAAATTTTCTTTTTCCTCTTGACAATTTTATTAGATCAGGCTCCCAATGAATAAGCCAAAGATAATAATCATCCATTCCATCTTGAAATTGGCAATTACGTCTAAGGTAGTGATGACATATATTAGGCTTATTTGACATATTACACATTCTTTTCGACACTTTTATTTTCTCTGTTTTGAATAATGTTTGTTAGAGTATTTGAGGTTTTATTAGGATTTTAGTTTTTTGTTTAGGATGAATTTTGATGGGGTTAGATATTTATATTCTTAAAAATTTTTCTAAACAAGGTTTAATTATACACATTTAGTTCCAATTTTTAAAATTTTCATTAATGCCCTTTCTTTATATGATTGTAAACTAGAATTTAAATTTTCTTTTGCCTCATGACAATTTTATTAGATCAACCTCTTATTCAAAATAATATACCCATCAATTCTACCTTGAAATTGATAAAATACGTTTAAGATGATCGTCACATATATAGGAAATTCAAGACATAGTTGACACAATTTTACTTTCTGATGCGGCCATTTTTTTTGGATAATGTTTTTTGGAGTTATCTAAAACTTTAAAGTTTTATTAGGAGTTTAGTATTTCGTTTAGTATGATTTTTGATGGGGCCATACATTTAATTCTTATTGACTTTTCTAATTTGTTTATTTAAGTTGAATTTAAAGTAAAATTAAATTTTTTTTGCCTCTTGATAATGTTGTTAGATCGAGCTTCCAATTCAAAATAAGATAGGGAAAATCACTATATTAGTCACTCACATTAAGAATTTGTATTTATTTAGTCCCTCACTTTTAAAGTGATAATTTTTATTCCCTTACATTACACATTTATATTTATTCAGTCTTTCACTTTTAAAATGATGATTTTTAGTCCCTGACAAATGTAAAATGTTGAATTTTGGTCCTTGAATCAAATCCCAAGCATTTTGGCCAAAATTTGTCATGTCTCTCATCTAGATATATAAAACGTTGACAGAATTGGTTCTTGAATAAAATCTCGAGTATTTTTTGCCTAAATTTGTCATGTATTGTTCACATGACATATTTTTCGAGGACAAATAGATAAATTAAACAACATCTGAGTAGAATGTTTTATGAGTGTGAAGTATATGAAGTAAGTGATTGATTAGCAATTTGTTTGTATTTAAGATTATTTCAATATCTGGCTTGTGGTATTTTTTTTTTCCAAAATTTATAATCCAATCCGATGCTCGAGTTTTGTGTTGGAAAGGAAAAACAAGTTCCTAAATTCTACTCAAAAAATACGTCATGTGAACAACACATGATTAATTCAGACCAAAAAGTGCTCGGGATTTAGTCTAGGTACCAAAATTCGACATTTTACATTTGTGACGGACTAAATAAATACAAATGTGTAATGTAAGGGACTAAAAATTATCATTTTAAAAGTGAGGGACTAAATTATACTTTCTCTTATACACAAGGATGTGTAGAAGAGTTTTCCCAATAAGATACACCATCAAGAGGTTTGAAATTGACAAATACATCTAGAGATGATTGTCTCATATATAATAATTTCAAGATTCAATTGACATAATTATCTTTTTGATACTCCTTTTGTTTTTTTAAATATAATGTTTGTTGGAGTATTGTTAAATTTTTATTTTTTTTGTAGGATAATTTTTTATGGGGTTAGACATTTAATTCTTATTGACTTTTCTAATTTATTTAATTAAGTTAAATTTAATTCCAATTCTAAAATTTTCATTAATGTCCTTTATTTAAATGATTGTAAAGCATCAAATTGAGGGTATTTTTAGAAAAAAAAAATTCAAAAACATTAACTTCTTCATACGTTTATATATCTATCTTGAAATTGACAAATACTTTCAAGATGACTGTCACATTTACGAATTTCAATACTCAGTGGACTCAATTTTCTTTTCGATACTTTCATTTTTTTTTTTTGGATAATGTTTTGGTTAGAGTATGTCTAAACTTTTATTAGGATATTAGTTTTTTGTTTAGAATGATATTTGATGGGGTTAGACATTTATTTCATATCGACTTTTCTAATTTATTTAATTAAGTAGAATTTAATTCCATTTCTTTAATTTTTCATTAATGCCAAGCTTTCTTTAGATGATTGTAAAGTATCAAATTAGAGGTATTTTTGGAACAAAAAAAGTCAAAAATATTAATCTCTTCATACTTTTATATATAGTATAGATATAGATAGATAGATACCGAATTCTATGATTCCGTTAAGTACCATACTATCATAATTTTAAGGATTGTACTGCATAAGCATTCAAAGCATATGTTGTTATATTATATAACTATTCAATGCACAATGATATGTTACCCTAACATGACCATAGAATTTTGGGTAAATTACAAGGAACCTTCTCGTGGTTTGCCTAATATTTATGTTATCCTCTTATATAAGTTTGCAAACCTACCATCCACCCTCTTATAGCTTGAGTTAAAGTAAAATTGTTAAATTTTTCGTTAAGCGACTGTTAGGGGCTAAAATTTTTTTATCTTAAGGGGTTTTTAGTCATTTAGTGCCTCTAATTATAGACAATTATGTATTTTAATATAAAATGTGCAAGTGAAATTGTTCCAGCAAGAGCTGAGTCGCAAACAAATTGTAAAACAGGCAGTGAATTCAAATTTTTGTGCATTGGGTACCAATGAGTACTCTGTTATGCATAATTGTCTTATATCCCTACATCTAAGCACTTTTGGATGAAAATGCTTTTCCAACAACCCCTTGCTCGTTCCTAATAAAACAATAGCCACAAGTACCTATAAAAGATGAAAAATGTGGAAGAAAATGATTTCGTATCCCCCAAGATGCTAGTTCCTCTCTGGAATTTTCATTGATCCAAATTTGAGCTACAGGTAATTGATGTCTTCTGCCTGCTGCATTTAGTACTTTGCCAATATCATTTCCAATTTCGTCGATCTCTCTGCGATTATCTAAAGATGTTTTCCTTATAAGTGTTAGTAAAGTTAAATAGCTTAGATCCTCGAATGAAAATTTGAAATATAGAAAGAAAAGAATATATTTGGTACTCACTGGAATGTGAGTGGAAGTCGTACAACCAGCTAATACTTCGTTAAAAAATTTTAAAGGAGAATAATATTAGAACCTTAACCGAATGCAGATTAAAACTATACTGACTGAGACAGATATGGAGATACAATCTCAAGTACACGGATGGGAAGCTGATTAGGAGGTTCTTGATCATAGACGGGCACGGCCCGATATGCCATGAGACAACCAACTAGATGATCAAGTTGTGGATATTCTTGAGTAGAGTAATGGCCGGCATCAATGATGCATTCGTGTAATCCACTGGTGAACACCCGTCCCGTCTAGGGGGACCAAACTCTACTACTTGATTACCATTCTGATTCAATGGTATTAAGGAATCTAAACAGAACTTGTTGTATTCACATAGTCCCTCTGTACCATCTTTTCGATTGTCGGATAGAGCAAATGGTGTTGGAACAACAAATTTGAGAAAATGGCTTTAAGGCACGTTACAAAAGTCGTTTTCCTCAAGGTTTAATTCGCCCCTACTATTAGTGTGCAAAAGAGTTCTGCGAATTAAACCTGTAGGATACAATAAACCCCTTGTCTAACTTATGTTTTGCACAAACAGTATCAGACCTAGAGCCTTCAGAGTTGTCTGGATAATTTGTCAGAGGGTTTAAGTGGAGAATGAGAGTTTTTAGGAGAAAAATTAGACAAGAGAATGAAAAGTACGTCAGATTATTTGTCTAACTGGATATATATAGAAGACTCATGTCTGATCATAAAAAGACACACCTATTAGGAATTCAACTACCACATGTTGAGTTACAATCCTTGAAGAAGACAATAGAACTCTTCAGAAAAATAACTACCTAATGAAGAGTTACAACTATACAGAAACTGTTGAAGAGTTACTACCATTCAGAAAACTCTTCTAAAAATTATTACGTAAAACAAAACTCCTAAATATATTGAAATTATCCAACATTCCTCCACCATTTCAAACTAAACTGACAAGATTGGAAACCAATGCATAAATACAGGTATCTTTCGATTTGAACATCTACGTAGTGAAGCATATTTCAACAAGTCTGAATGGCTTGGTAGATGTAATAATCTTTGAACCAATGATCCTTTTGGACAAATTGTATCTACTCCACACACTGATTTCGATAACAATGAATGCTCATTTAATTTAGCTGACACTCTTATGACCATGTGTCTGTATCCTTTTAGTAAGTGTTATAAGAGTAAATCCCTTAAATCCTAGAAGAGGCCACACTTAACACTTACATAGGTGGACACCATCAAATAGTATTTCCATAAGAGACACTTTAATGATCATTAGTCCATTAAAAACATATTGCTCATCCTCCTACAAACCTATGGATAACCAGGCACTTGACCTTGGGATGAATATTGAATATATTGAATATATTGTAGTATTTGCAACCACTCTAATAGTGTACTTTGACTCATTGAACTTAAGACTTGATGTTGTATCAAGCGTTAAGTTGAAATTCCACTATTGGGGATTTTGTGATACCGGCTTTAATCCCATCCCCTTAGATTTCTTGTACACAAGATCCCGTGTATGATCGTTAGTCAATAGATCATCAGCCAAATTTTGACTAGATATTGCAAAATTTACAGTGATTACTCCATCAGATATTAATTGACTGATATAGCTATGTCTTAGGCTAATATGCCTAGACTTTCTATTATACACTTGACTATACGCTTTTGAGAGTATAGCTTCACTATCACAATGGATTGATATTGGAGACATTAGTTTAGATATCAATATCAATCATTGAATAAGGAATCTTATACAATTGTATGCTTCTTTGCTAGATGTGTATAAGAGACAGTCTCTTATACAAATATCTAGATGTGTATAAGAGTTTGTTTCTTGGATCCCCAAGAAATTACATGTCCACCAAGAGATTTCATCCAACCACTAGTTGAAGAGTGATCTTTATCACTAATCCAACTAGCATTTGAATATCCTTCTAAAACTGAAGGATAACCACTATGAGTGATACCATAATCTATGGTTTTCTTTAAATACTTCAATACCCTTCCTATAGCTTGCCAATGCAGATTACTTGGGTTACTTATATATCTGTGTCTTAACTTGCCAACTGCATAAGCTATATCAGGCCTTGTACTTGTCATTGCATACATTAAGCAACCAATAACTATATCAGGCCTTGTACTTGTCATTGCATACATTAAGCAACCAATAACTTTAGCATACTCTAGTTCAACAACAGGTTTATCAGTATTTGGCATTAACTTAATGTTTGAATCAAAAGGAGTAGAAACAGGATTACATTCAAAGTGATTGAATTTTTTCAAAACCTTTTCACTGTAATGTGATTGAGATAATGTTATACTATTAAAATCACGTCTCTTTCTTATATCTAGTATTTTCAGCTACTCCCATATCTTTCACTGCAAAATTTGTAGACAAAATTTTTTTAGCATCCTCAACTTGTTGTAAGTCAGAACGAAAATTAACATATCATCCACATAAAAACAAATAAAAATGCATTTTCCATTGTAAAACTTACTATAAACACATTTATTAGATTCATTAATCTTGTATCCATTTGACAAAACTTCTTGAACACTCAAATTTTTGATGCCACGGATTTGGGGTTTGTTTCAACCCATATAAAGATTTGACAAGTTTACACACTTTGTATTCTTGTCCAGGAACTACAAAGCCTTCAGGTTTCTCCATATACACTTCTTCATCTAATTCACCATTTAAAAATGCCGTTTTAACATCCATTTGATGAATTACTAGATTATACATAAAAGCCAGTGCCATTAGAACTCGAATTGTAGCAATTCTAGCAACTGGTGCATATGTATCAAAGTAATCTAGTCTAAGTTTTTGTGTATATCTTTTAGCAACAAGTCTAGCTTTAAATTTATCAATAGTTTCGTCCACTTTCATTTTCTTTTTGAATATCCATTTGCAACCTATTGGTTTAGAACCAGATACGAGGTCAACTAATTTCTTATTTTTCATGATTGAATCCATTTTATCTTATATTGCTTCTTTCCAAAAAGACAGCATATTGAGATTTTATTGCCTCATATAAGTAATAGGATCTGTTTCTGTATTAAAACAGTAAACTATTTGTTTGTCTACTATTTCTCTGGTACATTCAACTAGATACATAACGAAATTTGGACCATAGGTTTTTGTTCTTTTAATTCTTTTACTCCTTAATTCAAGATTTTCATCTTTTTTATCTTCAGAGAGTTCACTCCTTGAATCAAAATCTGTTAATTGATCCTTAGGCCTAGAAATTGAATTAAATCTATCTTCTTGAAATATTCCATCTCTTGACTTGATAACAGTATTAATTGCTATTGAATCATTAAGTTCTATTACCATAAAACGGTAAGATTGCTATTTTGCGCATATCCCAAGAATATACATTCAATTCCTCTTTCGCCAAATTTTTTCCTTTTTGGTTTAGGAACTCTCACAATAGTTCTACAACCCCAAACTTTAAAATAATTTAAATTTGGCTTTCTGTTCTTCCATATTTCAGAAAGATTAAATTTATTTATTTTATAGTTTGGGGTTGTAGAACTGTCTCTAATATGGCAGGCTGTTAATAAAGCTTCCTAACCCCAAAAACCTTGTCCAAATCAAGAATTAGACATCATAGCATTCACTATTTCCATTAAAATCCTATTTTTCCTTTCCGCAACACCATTTTGTTGTGGTGAATAAGGTGCTGTGGTCTCATGAATTATTCCGTTGGATTCAAAAGTTGTAGGAAAATAGTATTCACATTCTTTATCAGATCTCAAGCATTTAATGGATTTTTCACATTGCAACTCAACTTCATTTTTATAAATTTTGAATTTTTCTAGAACTTCATCTTTAGAATGCAACAAGTAAACATAACAAAATTTTGAACAATCATCTATGAATGTGACAAAATATTTTTTACCTCTTA
This sequence comes from Cinchona pubescens, assembly GCA_025175665.1. Taxonomy (NCBI): domain Eukaryota; kingdom Viridiplantae; phylum Streptophyta; class Magnoliopsida; order Gentianales; family Rubiaceae; genus Cinchona; species Cinchona pubescens. The sequence goes on along the minus strand of JANKKI010000386.1, from coordinate 137,429 downwards.
TAATAGGTGTGTTATGCATGTCACAGACATCACCATGTACAAGTTCAAGTAATTTTGAATTTCTTTGAATTTTTGGAAATGAATTTCTTGTTATTTTTGTAAGCATGCAAGACTTACATTTTCCTTCATTTTTATCTATTTGTGGAATTAATTCCAATTTAATCATGTGTATGCATATGTCTAAAATTTACATGCCCAAGACGATTATGCCATAAATAAGAGGACTCAACAATATAAGTAGAAATATTTTTATTGTTATTATTATTAATGTTGAGTTTAAACATGTCCTCAAACAAATAACCCTTTCCTACAAATGTGTTTCCCTTAGTAAGTACAAATTTATCATACTCAAATACAAGTTTAAAATCAAACTTGTTCAACAAATTACCAGATACAAGATTTTTTCTAACTTTTGGAACATATAAAACATTGTTCAAAGTTAAGATTTTTCCAGAAGTAAATTGGATTCCACGCTTCCTTTGCCTTTTACAATAGCAGTAAATGAGTTTCCCATGAGGAGTACATTACCGTCTTCAATTGGTTCAAATGTTTTGAAGAAACTCTCATTCTTGCAAACATGTCTAGTGGTTCCGGAATCAATCCACCAAGCCCAATCATCTTTCATCATATTAATTTCACAAATCATGGCAACAACCTTTTCTTTTGTTGATGATTCCCTTTGATTGTCTTTCATTTAGTTAAGACGACAATCTTTCTTGAAATGACCGGAATTTCCACAATAGTAGCATGCACCCTTTTTCTTTTTCTTGAATTTGTTGAAATTAATAGATTGAAACCGTTGTTGGAAGACTTATTTTTCTGACCTTCTTCCACCACATGAATTTTAGATTCATGACCAGATTGCTCTTTCTCTGGAGCATTCTGCTTTTCATCTTACTTTCTCATTTCCTTCTCAAGGCAGAGATGATTTGCCAAGTCTTCAAGAGAAAGTTCTTCCTTTTTATGTTTTAAAATTCTCTTGACATCTTTCCAAGACGGTGGAAGTTTATCAATCACAGAGGACACAATAATAGATTCATCCATATTCAAATTATGTTGCATAAAATTATTTAGAATACGATCAATTTCACTTCATTGTTCTATCACCGATTTTCCATCAATCATTTTAAAATTGAAAAAATGACTAACAAGAAATTTCTTACTTGTAGCTTTCATGTACCATCTTGTCTCCAATTTGTCCCACAATTCTCTCAAAGATGGAATATTTTGGTATGTGTTAAAAAGTCTTTCAGACATGCCATTCAGAATATGTCTCCTACGAATGTAGTCACCATTCTCCCATTTTTGCCTAACACAGGTATTGGCAAGTATCCCTTCGTCATTTTCCATAGGCTTGGGAGTGTTGAAAACATAGATCACATTGAGAGTTGCTAGAAGGAAATGCATCTTTTTCTGCCAAATTCGGAAATTGCCGCCATCAAACGTTCCAATTTGACAAAATTAGTAGCCATTTCCCTCAAAATAGTGAACCCCATTGTTGCACAAAAATTAAACCTTAAGAATGTTGGAACAAAAAATTTGAGAAAATGACTTTAAGGCACGTTACAAAAGTCATTTTCCTTAAAATTTAATTCGCCCCTACTATTAGTGTGGAAAAGAGTTCTGCGAATTAAACTATAGGATACAATAAAGCCCTTGTCTAACTTATGTTTTGCACAAACAATATCAGCACCTAGAGCCTTCGGAGTTGTCTGGATAATTTGTAAGAGAGTTTAAGTGGAGGAGGAGAGTTTTAGGAGAAAAATTAGACAAGAGAATGAAAAGTACGTCAGATTATTTGTCTAACTGGATATATATAGAAGACTCATGTCTGATCATAAAAAGACACACCTATCAGGAATTCAACTATCACATGGAGAGTTATAATCCTTGAAAAAGACAATACAACTCATCAGAAAAATAACTCCTGATGTGAGTTACTAGACATACAGAAACTGTTGAAGAATTACTACTACTCAGAAATCTTTTAAAAATTATTACGTAAAACAAAACTCATAATTATTTTGAAATTATCCAACAAAAGGTTGGTCACAAGTTGTTAAAGTACATTTTGTCTCCAATCTTAACTAACCCCCAAAACTAAACCAGATACATCCTTGTACCTGATGAGCTTATATGTTGCAAAAAAAACTTTCATCTTCTGTTTAATCACATCATTGCCGCTGAAGGAGTCTTATATATCAACTACATTAAAAATATCAATAGTGCTATTTGGATACCAAATAATTTTCACTTTTTCTCGAATAATATTTTATAATTATTTTACACACGTTTTTCAATTACATTTTTATCTCACATATATCACATTATAAAAAGTTGTTAAAGTACTTTTACAAAAAAAAAATTCAATAATATTTTATAATTATTTCACACACGTTTTTCAACTACTTTTTTATCTCGTATATATCATATCAAAAAAAGTTGCCACAGTACTTTTACAAAAAAATAAAAATTCAAAAATAATAACGATCCAAACAATATAATGTTTCACCTAATAGTAGCAGAAGTAAAATACTAGACCCAAACTAAGTGTTATTAATAGATCTTGTGGTCTCTAATACCAAAAATTTCATAATATTTAATCACAATACAAAATCTAGGGCCAAAAATCATGAGTATCTAAGCATTTTCTTAATAAAAAACTTTATTTTGATTAGAAGTAATTATTTGGCATGGTATTTAGAGTTGTTAATACATTTTCTCGAAAATGTAAAGGCCCTTCTAAATAGAGGTCGCATTGGTAAAAAAGCAAAAATGATTTAGTTGCAATGTCCTTACAGAATATCTTCTGTTATCATATTGCTCATAAAAATGGAAAAATAAAAAATAAAAAATTAACATTTTGAACATCACATATACTTCAGTACATAAAAAATGAAAATAATGACTACTTATTGGTACTTACGGGCAGCGAGAGGAGATTTCGGGTATTGTAATTCATCATTATATATGTACTCCAAAAAATCCACAAATTCTGCTCCGACCAAAGATCAGTCGGGGTTTATACCATGATATTTCACAAGGCCCCAAATCACTCGTAGCAAAACCAAAAGGCCACAAATTTGTTTGAGCTTCCGTTGCCATGAACCCCGTGATCAACACTGCTTTATCTTCCCTTCCTTTTCCTTACTCTCTACTCTACAAATGAACTATATATACGAAAAATATTTAAATAAATTCGATTTTTAATTTTATTTATAAATTTTATAATATAAATTAATTTTTATAAAATTTATGATATTAATTAATAAAATTAAAATTTTTAAATTTTAATTTTAATTACAAAATTTATAAGTAAAATCAAATAGAGAATCTACCTAAATATGTTTTTATTTATATAGATGAACGAACATGAAACTATAAAGTGTTGACTTTAAAACAGAAAAGACAAGCAAGCAAAGCAAAAGGTGCCGTTCCCATTCATGATCAAACAAGGCCAAATGGTTCATTTAAACGATCCTAATGGACACGGGCATTGGGTAGGGCCTCTATATGGGGCCAGTGGGGCACTTGCCCAGCAAAAGCACTGAACTTCCACATCCCTCCTGTTCTAACGTTAAATTTTCTAGATTTTTCAATCTTTGGAATTCTGTGTTTTTTAATAATTTATATATTACTCTTTGTAATACTAAAATATTTATTTATTGATTAACTTATATATTACTTTCTATGTGGTATTGAAATTTTTTTAAGGTCAATCTTTAATCGTTAGATTATATAGAATAACTAACGGTGAGATTTAAATGTATTTTCAATATCACAAAAAAATAATATATAAATTAGTTAAATCACAAGAAATTTGGTGTAATTTACTCAATAGTATAACAGTTTTAATAGATTTGCCTCCATTAACAATTTAAAAACAAAAAATAGTTTTGTGGGCAAGGAAATACGCAAGAAAAGAGTTACCGTTCACATCCATGAACCGGTCAAAATAGTTCAAGTGATCGAAAAAGGTCAAATGGTTCAAACGATTGCGTGGAGTCACTATGGGTGCAAGAACGGCAGGGGCACTTTCCGAGCAGTAGCACTGACCTCCCATATCCAACCTATTCTAGTGTAAATTTTCTAGGTCTTTCAAATATTATGATAATTTTAATAGACTTGTCCCAGTCATAATTTTAAAAAATAGCTATGAATTTATCTTATCTTACTATATATATAAAGAGAGAATTTGATTTAATGTAATAGTCTCTCTCTGTTAATTTCCTAATTAGTTAATTTCAAATTTTAAAAAATAATCACCATAAAGTAAAAAAAAAAAAAAAAATGACTATCATCAATTAACTAAAAAAAGAGGTTTAAAATTATCCAATTCTTTAATTACTTACAAAAAAACTCTCCTAAATTTATTTAAATTTTTTTCTAATTTAACAATACTAAATTATTTAATTAAAATTATATTTATAATTTTTTAAATTAATATACACAAAGTGTACCAAAATCACAATTATATTATTAAAATTGAAAGACAGTTTTGTATTTTAGTTAAAAACTTCGTGGACTAAAAGCAAGTAGGGCTGTCAACAGCAAAGAAAGAGGCAGCGTTATGAATTGGTCAATATAGTTCAATTGATCAAAAAAGGTCAAATGGTTTAAATTATTTTAAGAGAATTTATATGGATCGGATTTATAGTATAGTATTATAAATTTTTTAATTCAAAATTTTTTACATCACATCATTAATTACAATAAATGTCTTTAAACGAAAAAATTAATGACACTATATTGTAAATTCGATCGATATAAAAATTTCTTAGTTTTCTTTTCTTATTCTTAGTTTTCTTTTCTTATTGTACATCTCTACTCTCCTTTGTAAATATTTTGTTTTAATAAAAGAAGAAGACGACGGATTTCTCTCAAGCCTCTTCTCAGGTACCCTCTTCCCTTTCCCTTTTAATTTATTTATATTCTTACCTGACATAATATGTCAGGCTAAACTTATTATGTTGATTGTTATCTTATCTTAAGATTTTGACTCTAATTAAACTATTAATTCAAAATTTTATCTATGTATGAAATTTTAATAAATGACAAAGGGTATATAAAATATCAAATCAATTAGACTACGATTTAAAGAATATTATACTATTGTATCATATGATTTATATTATACAAATATTCAAAATATAAAATATTATATAATATAAATATTTAAAATAGAATGATATAATTCTATAAAATGGACCATTAAATTTTAATATATATATATATATATATATCGAACTCAAAACAGTATACAGTCATATGATGAAAAATTTGGTCAAATCAATATCTGTCACGATTTTCTGATCTTTCCTTATGTTTGCAACATTGAATTGAGAGATTTTTAGTTCAACCCATAGAATGATTCCCATAGTGTTCAACTAAATATCATCTATGAGTATCATTAACTTTAATTCTCATTCCCTTCTCTAATACCCATAAACCAAACACCTCCTTAGTCTTGATGACTAAAGTAGTGGTCCTCTTCGAGCAAATCTTTTGCGGGCCATAGGATTTTATGTTTTTTCCCTAATCTTTTGCAAGACCAAAACTTTATCTTCTTATGGCTCAACGACGCTATCTTCCTTTTGGTTACCAAAGTAATCAAGTCGGACAAACGACAACGTTTTTGAAACCCATCTCAAGTTTCCATTTGCCTCCGTAAGAAAAAAACGACGTAGTTTCGTTTTAATCATTAATCCCTAATTTCCCATTTGCAACCCTTTTCACAAAACGGCACCCCAAGCTGTCGTTTCTCATTTCTTATTTCCCGTCCTCTCTCCCCTCTTCTCCCACTAACGTCACTCCATTTTGCATTTACAATTTTTTTGCCGAGAAATGGGACCAAGCACGTTTTAGGCATGCTTTGCTGAGGAATACGCTACTACACAGAAAATTCGAAATTACAATTCGAAACCAAGACTTACAGAGGTTCGTGAAGATGTGATTATTGAATAAAAACAACTACGTACTAGAACAAATCTAGACATACATACTAACGGATTAATTGTTACAATTTCATGTAACTGTAATTTGATGGACTGACATTTTGATTGTAGTCCTACCCAGTGAAATTAATTTGCTTAAAGAGGTATTCAAATCTACATCTTCATCAGAGGTGATTAAAATCCAATCATCATCTTCATCCTCATACTTGATTTTGAAACTTCCAATGGATAAGTTCAATTTTCTTGCTAGATCTCCTCCAAATCCAGATTCCGGGCAGGAAGTGGAAGTTGTGACACAAACTTGATCATGTCATCTTTGTATGTTGCCTTTACCGTTATTCTGCTGTCATCCTGTAATCTTGTTGCATTCGACATAGAGTGTTTTCCAATATTTTCCACACAAGGTTGAACAATTTCCTGTTGAGCAAAGGCTTGATTACACTTTCTTGCTTTATGAGGTGGCCACCTCCGAATATTGTGATTCCTGCATATACGCTTAAATGTAGATCGACTAACTGCAGAAAGGAAAACTTCAGTCAAACGAAACACGTTTATGACAACCTGTGTCTCTTATACTGGCAAACAGATATAGAGTAGAAGCAATACAAGATGCATTGTATCTAAATTCTGATTCAATTTTGATCAAAGAAGAGCTGCACCTAATAATCAGGATCTAGCAAGCTTACCACCAAGAAATTCAGCAACATCATCAACTTTCCTTGTAGAATTTTGTTCAAGAATCTCACGAGTAATCCCACGTTCGATTTCTAAAGTAGTTACTCTGCCTTGCTTTCTTGAATCCATTGTAGTCCCTTCCTTGCCACTGCGTTCCACATTAGTACCCTCCCTTGCTTGATTTGCTGCATCAAGTTCCGGAATTGGTTGCTGATGACATCCAGCAACTCCATTTAGCGTTACATTGGTACCATTTATAGACTTGTTTACAGCATCAACTTGCGGAAATGACCAATCAGGTGGCATCTGTTCTCCTCCATTTTGTACTTCTTCAACCTGAAGAGTAGATTCGCTACTAACAGTATGGCATATTTCAAACGAATCAAGTTTATCATCTGGAGAAACCTTTATAACCTCAACAAACAATTTCTCTCCTAATTCTTGGCCAGAAGCAATCTCAAAGGAACTATGCAACTGTCGTTTCAATGATGCCATTAGCATTTCCAAAACTGTCCTCGGATCTTCATCTTCATAGATTGCTTCATTCACAGGAAAAAAGAACTCCAATGTGTAAGTGCAATTGTTCTGGCAAGAGCTTCGCAAACAAATTGCAAAACAGGCAGAGAATCCAAGCATTTTCGTGCATTAGGTACTAAGGAGTACTCTGTTATGCTTAACTGTCTTATATCCCTACAAAAACATGCACTTTGGGAAGAAAATGCTTTTCCAACTACCCCATGTCCCTTCCGAAGAAAACAATTGCCAGAAGCTTGTATAAAAGATGAAAAATCTGGCAGACAAAAACTATGTATCACCAAAGCTGCTAGTTCTTCTCTGGAATTGTCATTGATCCAAATTTGAGCTACAGGTAGTTGATGTTTTCCGCATACCACGTTCAATACTTCGACAATTACTTTGATCTCACTAAGTTTATCTAAAGATGTTTTCTTTGAAAGTGTTAGTAAAGCTAAACAGCTTAGATCTTGGGATGAAATTTTGAAATATTTAAAGAAAAAATTACATCTGGTACTAACCGGAATAATATTAGTGAAGTCGTACAACCAGGTAACTCCTCTCCTAGTAATGAGACCCACCTACAATAGAAAATCCATGAACAGAAAAATTCTTGCAAAGAACTTTCATTATTCATGATTTTAAAGTGCCTGGATTAAAGGGTATGCCCCTGTTTCATGAGACATCTAGACTCAAAAAAATTTAAAGGAGAATAGGAAAACCTCAGGCCAATCCAGACTAAAACAGTACTGGCCGCCCTGATATGAAGATACAATCTCAAGTACACCGATGGGAAGCTGATTAGGAGATTTTTGATCATAGACGGGCATGGCCCAGTATCCCACAACACGACCAGCCAGACGATCAAGTTGTGGATATTCTTGAGTAGAGTAATGACAGGCATCAATGACGCTTTCAGGCAATCCACTAGTGAATACCCGTCCCGGAGGACCAAACTCTACTACTTGAGTACCACCATTCTGATTCAATGGTATTAAGTAATCCAAACAGGACTTCCTGTATTCACATAGTCCCTTTAGACCATATTTCTGATGGAGGGATAGACCAAAAGGTTGGTCACAAGTTGTTAAGTACATTTTGTCTCCAATCTTAACTAACCCCCAAAAGCTGAACTAGATATGTCACTGTCCGATATAAGCATCTACTATGTTGCAGCAAAGTTTTGATCTTCTGTTTAATCACATCATTGCCGCTAAAGGTGTCATCACCTACATTAAAAATATCAATGTTTCACCTATTACTAGAAGTAAAATACTAGCCCCGAACTTAGTTATACGTACATTTTGTAATATTTAAACACAATATAAAATTCATGGCAAAAAATTGAAAGTGTCTAAACAATTTTTTTTAGTAGAAAACTTTATGTAATTAAAAATAATTATTTGACAATGTTATACAAAAAATCGTTAACATATTTAATGAAAATATGTTTAGAACAACTAATTACATCTCATTGGTCAAAAGGAATAATTATTTAATTACAATACCAATGATAATAAATTTTGCGTTACCATATTGCTCATAAAAATGAAAAAAATGTATATATATATATATATATATAATATCAACTTTTGAACATCACAAATATTTAGGTACATAAAAAATGAAAAGTAATGACTACTCATCTTATTACAGGCAACAAGGGGAGAATTCGAATCGTAGTTCAGGATTGTATGTGCTGCAAAAAATCCACAAATCCTCATCCAGATTTCAAAGATAACGGGGTTTAAGCCTATATGATATTTCACAAAGCCCCACAATATTCATAGGAAAACCAAGAGGCCACAAATTCTTCTGAGATCAATACTGCTTTTTATTTTCTCTTCCTTATCCTCACTCTCAACTCTGCAAATGAACTACTACATATATATATAGATGAACGGGCAGGAAACTAAAAGTTAAAAGTGTTGACTGTAAATTAGAAAAAACAAGGAAACAAAAGCAAAGTAAGAGCTTCCGTTCTCATCCATGAACTGAGTAAAATAGTTCAAATGATCAAGAAAGGTCAAATGGTTCAAACGATCCTAATGGACAGGGGCAGACAAGGTGTGGATGGGTAGGGTCGCTACGGGGCTAGCGAGGACGACCAGCAATAGCCGACGTCCCGTGTTAATACTCCTATTCTAGTGTCAATTTTTTTAGAATTGTATAAATATTATCTCTAATTTTAATTGGTTTGTCTCCATTAACAATTTTAAAAATAGTTATGAACTTATTAAGATATTTTTGTGTTTTAGATAAAAAAGTTTATGGATAGTTTGAACTATTTTACGTGAATAATAATTTGAATGAAACGGTATTTTTATACATAATATTTTTGTTATGTATTGTGCCAAAATAGGTGGTTGTATCCTAAAAAATAAGTAGAATAAATAATGAGTAATTTAATTATGTTTTCCTATTAGGAATTGGAAATTATACTTTATTAAGGCAGGTATTTTAGGCATTACAAAAAAAGTAGAGAAACACTTAAATATATTTTTCTATTAGATATTGGAAATTATATTTCATTAAGGGCGGGTATTTTAGACATTACAAAAAGGAAAGAAGAAACACTTATATATGTTTTCTATTGTGAATTGGTAACTGTATTTCATTAAGAACGGAAATTTTAGTCATCACAAAAATGGGAGAAACAGTTTGAGAGGAGAAACAAAAATTGATAGAAACAACTGTTTCTATATATAGTATATATATATATAATGATATATATATATACATTAAATAGACCCGATGTTTAACCCTACCTGTAGATCTTGTGGTCAAGATTAAATTTTAAAAAATCTTACTTACATGTCATAAATTTTATAAGGTTTAATCCACTCTACAAGTCTGAGGTCAAAAATGAGTTCTACCTAAGTATTTGCCATAGGAAAATATTACCATAAACTCAATTTTTGGCTTACGTACATCAACTGATGTTATAAATTTTATGACATTGAATTTACACCTAATCTATAAGTATTCTATATATACCATATATATGGTAAAATAATGATATTAAGTGATATATATGGTATTTATAGGTCTTAGTACCAGATATAATTTTGCTGTCTCTTATATTTGAACGGACAGAAACTATACGCTAAAGTGTTTACTTTAAAAGACCTTTGTATAGAAAGCAAGCAAAGCAAGACGTTCCCTTCTCATCCAAGATCTGGTTAAAATAGTATCAGTGATCAACAAAGGTATAATGGTTCAAACGATTGGGTAGAGTCACTATGCGGGCAAGAGTGGGCAGGGGCTCTTGCCGATCAATACCACTGACCTCCTATATCCATCCTATTCTAGTGTAAAATTTTCTAGATCTTTCAATTATTATGATAATTTTAATAGATTTGTCCCCATTAATTATTTAAAAAAATAGCTATGAGCTTATTATATTATTAAAGTTGAAGAACGTTTTTATGTTTTCGTTAAAAGTTCATGGACAAAAAGCAATGTAGGGCTCTAAACAGCAAAGAAGGAGGTAGTGTTCTTGGAAATACTTAGATATATCTGATTTTTGGTCACATTTATAGATTCTGTGATCATGATTAAATTTAAAAAAAAAAAATTCTTACATCAACTGATGTCATAGATTTTCTAAAGTTTAATTCACATCATAAGATTTATAAGTGAGATAAAAAATTAGATCTATCTAAATATTTTTTACGGGTGTTCTTATACATGACCTGGTCAAAATAATTCAATTGATCGAAAAAGGTCAAATAGTTCAAACGATCCAAATGGACCGGGGCAGAGATGGGGGTGATTGGGTGGAGCCACTATGGTGCCGGTGGGGGCACTTGCCCAGCAATAGCACTGACCTCCCATATCCCTCTTTTTTTAGAGTAAATATTTGTTATTTATTTCGTAATGTAAAGTATATATGGTAACTGTTAAAATAATATATGACAATTATTAAAATAATTAAAAAATACGTAAGTCTCATAATTTTTTAATTATCTAACGATTTTTAATACTTACTCTGTATCACAGAGTGAGTAGGAAAAAATTTTCACCAATTCTAATGTTAAATTTTCAAGATTTTTCAAATATTATGACAATTTTAATAGATTTTTAAAAAAAAATTGCTTATGAAAATTTTAATATAAAGTTTTGATTAATTTTTTTTTTTTTAAAGTTATGAGCCTATTATATTTAGCTTGTAAATAGTTTTAATATTAATATTGTTTGTTACAAATTAAATTATTATATAATGTTTGTTGTATTCTATTGTTACCATACACATCTAGAAGTAACTATAAGATTTAGCAAAAAATTGAGATAATTTACTATAGTTCACTCATTATATTACTTATTAGATATTATCGTAGCATCAACAATATCAATACGGATATTATGTTTAAACTTCTTAATTCTAAAAATAGAATATAATTCCAAACTCCTAATATAGTTTTTTTTTTTTTTGGGGTCTTGGCAATTGCCACTTTTTTTGGGGTCTTGCTTGCATACAACCATACTTTTTGTATATATATGAATCTAAATATGCAAATTCTATTAAATGACTAGGAAAATTTTTTTAAAAAATAAATGGTAAATATCTGACTGATTTAGCCTTTTCCCGAAATGAAATGCGATTTAATTTGGACAATATTTTTACTATACATTTTATAATCGAGGAAAATGAAGTTATCTTCGAACTTTGGCTGTGATTTCTGACAAACTATCGTGGATAACATTATAGATATAGGACAGATCCGAAGGAACATTTTCATAATAACGTTTTCTAATTGGTTTCCTCGTTATCTTTAGAAATTTTTATGTAAACACAAAGATTTCTTTTATTTTGATGATTGGATTTTGGTGATCTTTGATGAAGATTTCAATACCCTCTTTTAAGTAAATTATTTTCATTGGGTAGGACTATAATCGAATTGACAATTGAACCAATATATGTGGGTCCGGTTATTTATTCTTCCAATAATTGGCTTAGTCCCGTGTAAATGCCATATGATATTTATTTTATAGTTTTATTGACTAGATGAATGAATATGGCTTTTTCTTCACTTTAATTTGTTAGGTCCGGCTAAAAGTTCTCTCAACAAATAGGGATAATTTTATAAATATATCTTGAAATTTATGTTAATATCATTTGATACCGTCAAATTTTTAGGGTTAATTACACTTTATTCTCTTGAACCTACACTATAATTGCACATTGCCCCTTAACCCAAATAACATACACTTTGTCCCCTTTTAAAAGATTCGATCATATAAATAATTATAAAAAGATGACATGGATATTTGTTTGATGATGTGGATATTTGTTTTGACAAAATGTCCTCCAACAATTTGTATTCAAAGTTATTCTACTTTTAATTAATTTTTATTGATTGCACACATTCTTTTTATTTATTAATTAATTTTTTATTTCGGAACTGTAAGATAATTTTGTGAATTGTCAAATTTCTTTAATCACTTTATACATTATTTTGTTTATTTATAAAACTAAATACTAAAAAGAGATTTTTACAACTGTTTTTTGTTCATTTTCATTTTGTATGAACTAAACATGTTAAATATAAACTATTAAATAATTTTTTAAAATTAAAAGATATCTTGTATAAGAACATAATTATCGTTTCACCATCTAATAATAAGGTGCAAGAAAAATATCTTTTAACAAAATGAATACATTTTTTTTTTTACGACATCAAAACACATTAAAATTTTCATTTATTTTAAAGATTCCTTCTAAAATTATACAATCTAGTAAAAATAATTTCAGGATCTCAATTATAAAATCTTATTGATGTTATTTAAACTTTTAGATCCTGTATACATCAGTTGATGAAGAAAGTATTGTAAAAGTTTGCTCTATTAGTATTTAGTCAGAAATAAACAAAACTAATATATAATTTTATTAATATAAATGTGATAAAAAATTCTATTTTTTCTACGAAATAAAAATATATTACATGGAATTATTAAAAATACTATAGAAAGGAATATAATTTGTCCACAAATGTTTGAAGGGTAATAACATCAAAATAAATATCCACATCATCTTTTTGTAATTTTATATATAACGGAATCTTTCGTTAGGGGTAAAGTGTATATTTTTAGGGTTTATGGGGTAAAGTGCAACTAAGATATTGGTTTAAGAGAGTAAGGTATAATTAACCCAAACTTTTAAAAATTTCGAAAATCTTTTATAACTTTTGATTTATTGTAACATGTTAGTATATCCAAGTCTACAAAGAAATTGTTAAACAATTAATTTTTAATGTTTTAGTTTGGCCTTCCATTTCAATTTTCTCTTATCATTTTTTTTATCTTTAAAACAGGTTTGACAATTTCAAAACGATAAAAAATTAATATATGTTATTTTTTAACACATACATCAACATCCAAATTTTTTTTATTTATAAAAAAATACTCAATTTATTCTTGTTGTATGTACTTTAAAAAAAATAAAGAATAAGGATTGTGCATAAAAAATAAAGAGAAAAATCGATAATAATAACATTAGAATAATTTATTCTTTGAAGGACTAATTTGAGACTCTATTAAGTTGAAGGGTTATATTTGAAATAATTTTACAGTTTGGAAGGTTAACTTGAGACTTTTCCTATTTAAAGGGTAGGCAAATACTTAGGTAGATCCGATTTTTTACTTTACTTGTAGGCCATGATGTGGATTAAATTTTAGAAAATTTATGATATCAACTGATGTAAGCAAGATTTTTGAAGGTTTAATATTCTTGATCATAGGGTCTACACGTACGATAAAAAAAGATCGGGTCTACCTAAATATTTTTCTAAAATGTATATCAAAATACATTAGATTTTTTTCAGTTTAAAGAGCCATATCAAAACTTTCACTCATTTTGGATGGCCAAAATGACATTTAACCAAAGGAAAATACTTAGGTAGACCCGATCTTTGACCCCACATGTAAATTTTGTGATTAGAATTAAATATTAAAGAAATTTTCTTATATCAGTTGATGTCATAGATTCTCTAAAATTTAATCCACACCACAAAATTTACAAGTGGGACTAAAGATTTGATCTACCTAAATATTTGCCTTAACCAAAAAGTAGTCGGGAGTCCGCACAAAACAATTATTGTTTCGTAAAAACGACGTCGTTTCTGAAATCCTCCCAAGTTTCCGTTTGCCTCTCTAAGAAAAAACGACGTAGTTCGTTTTAATCATTAATCACTAATTTCCCGTATAATGCTCCCTTTCCACGAAAACGGCACCCCCACTAACGTCACTTCATATTCCCATTTCATTTCTTATTTCTTATTTCCCTTCCTCTTTCCTCTCTTCTCCCACTAACATCACTTCATTTTCCTCTTTCTCTCGAGGCCTCTTTTCAGTTGATGGCAACGGAATCTGATCAAAATTTGTGGCCTTTTAGTTTTCATATCAGGGAATTGGGACCTTGTGAAATATCGTAGTCGCCGCCTCCGCCTCCGACTCGTTCGTGTTTGATGAAGATGTGGGTCTCACATGGGACCAAGCACGTTTTAGGCATGCTTTGCTGAGGAATACGCTACTACACAGAAAATATATTGAACGAAAATTCGAAACTACAAGAGAAACCAAGACTTACAGAGGTTAGTGAAGATGTGATTATTGAATAAAAACAACTACGTACTAGAACAAATCTAGACATACATACTAACGGATTAATTGTACAATTTCATATACACATCAAATTTGATGGACTGACATTTTGATTGTAGGCCTACCCAGTGAAATTAATTTTGCTTAAAGAGGTATTCAAATCTACATCTTCATCAGAGGTGATTAAAATCCAATCATCATCTTCATCCTCATACTTGATTTTGAAACTTCCAATGGATAAGTTCAATTTTCTTGCCACCATCTCCTCCAAATCCATTTTCCGGGCAGGAAGTGGAAGTTGAAACTTGATCATGTCATCTTTGTATGTTGCCTTTACCGTTATTCTGCTGTCATCCTGTAATCTTGTTGCATTCGACATAGAGTGTTTTCCAATATTTTCCACACAAGGTTGAACAATTTCCTGTTGAGCAAAGGCTTGATTACACTTTCTTGCTTTATGAGGTGGCCACCTCCGAATATTGTGATTCCTGCATATACGCTTAAATGTAGATCGACTAACTGCAGAAAGGAAAACTTCAGTCAAACGAAACACGTTTATGACAACCTGTAGGAGAATACTGGCAAACAGATATAGAGTAGAAGCAAAGCAAGATGCATTAATCTAAATTCTGATTCAATTTAGAACAGTGATCAAAGAAGAGCTGCACCTAATAATCAGGATCTAGCAAGCTTACCACCAAGAAATTCAGCAACATCATCAACTTTCCTTGTAGAATTTTGTTCAAGAATCTCACGAGTAATCCCACGTTCGATTTCTAAAGTAGTTACTCTGCCTTGCTTTCTTGAACTAATCCCTTTCTTGCCCCTATGTTCCACACTAGTAGCCTCACCTGCTTCATTTGCCGCACCAAGTTCTGCAATTGGTTGCTCTTCAGTTATGCTTACTACCTGCTGGATGAGCTCTGGTGCAGGAGGAGGAGATCCAACAATAACATTTTGCACTACATTGATATCGTTATTAGACTTATTTATGGCATCAACTTGCTGAAATGAGCAATATGTAGGTGTCATCACTTCCCCAAAAGAATCACAATGGCAAATTTCAAAAGAATCAAGTTTATCATCTGATGAAACCTTTAGAACCTCAACAAAAAATTTCTCGCCTAATTCTTGTACAGAAGCAATCTTCTTCAAAGTTAAAAAAGTTAATACGAAACTGTTGTTTCAATGATGCCATTAGCATTTCCAAAACTGTCCTCGGATCTTCATCTTCGGAGATTTCTTCATTATAGGAAAAAAGAACTCCAATGTGTAAGTGCAATTGTTCTGGCAAGAGCTTCGCAAACAAATTGCAAAACAGGCAGAGATTCTCAAATTGTTTTGCATTAGGTACTAAGGAGTACTCTGTTATGCTTAACTGTCTTATATCCCTACAAAAACATGCACTTTGGGAAGAAAATGCTTTTCCAACTACCCCATGTCCCTTCCGAAGAAAACAATTGCCACAAGCTTGTATAAAAGATGAAAAATCTGACAGACAATAATTATGTGTCATCCAAGCTGCTAGTTCTTCTCTGGAATTGTTATTGATCCAAATTTGAGCTACAGGTAGTTGATGTTTTCCGCATACCACGTTCAATACTTCGACAATTACGTTGATCTCACGAAGCATATCTAAAGATGTTTTCTTTGAATAACTTAGTGTTAGTAAAGCTAAACAGCTTAGATCTTGGGATGAAATTTTGAAATATATGAAAGAAAAAATTACATCTGGTACTAACCGGAATAAGAGGCAGTCGTACGACCAGTAACTTCCTCTCCTAGTACTGAGACCCAGCTACAATAGAAAAGAGACGAACATAAAAATTCTTGCAAAGAACCATTCATGATTTTAAAGTGCCTGGATTAAAGGGGATGCCCCTATTTCATGAGTAAGCTAATACTTCGCTAAAAAATTTTAAAGGAGAATATTAGAACCTCACGCGAATCCAGATAAAAACCGTACTGATGGCCCTGATTTGGAGATAAAATCTCAAGTACACCGATGGGAAGCTGAATAGGAGGTTGTTGATCATAGACGGGCATGGCCCAATATCCCACGACATGACCGGCCAGACGATCAAGTTGTGGAAATTCTTTGGTAGAGTAATGGCGGGCATCAACGACGCATTCGGGTAATCCACTGGTGAACACCCGTCCAGACGGGGGACCAAACTCTACTACTTGATTACCATTCTGATTCAATGGTATTAAGTAATCCAAACAGAATTTCCTGTATTCACATAGTCCCTTAATACCATCTTTCCGGTTGTAGTATAGAGCAAAAGGTTGGTCACAAATTGTTAAGTACATTTTGTCTCCAATCTTAACTAACCCCCAAAACTGAACTAGATATGTCACTGTCCGATATAGGTATCTAATATGTTGCAGAATAGTTTTGATCTTCTGTTTAATCACAGCATTGCCGCTAAAGGTGCCATCACCTACATTAAAAATATCAATGTTTCACCTATTACTAGAAGTAAAATACTAACCCCGAACTTAGTTATACGTACATTTTATAATATTTAATCACAATATAAAATTCATGGCAAAAAATTGAAAGTGTCTAAACAATTTTTTTTAGTAGAAAACTTTATTTTAGTTAAAAATAATTATTTGACATGTTATTTAAAGTCGTTAACATATTTTCTTGAAAATATAAGGGCCCTTCTAATTAGAGGATTTCATTGGTCAAAAGGCAAAAAATTGATTTAATTGCAATGTCCTTATAATAAATTTTGTGTTACCATATTGCTCATAAAAATGAAAATATATATTTATATAATATCAACTTTTGAACATCACAAATATTTCGGTACATAAAAAATGAAAATAATGACTACTCATTGGTACTTACAGGCAACAAGGGGAGAATTCGAGTATCGTAGTTCATCATTGTATGTTCTCCAAAAAATCCACAAATCCTCCTCCGACCAAGGATAAGTCGGGGTTCGCCTATACCATGATATTTCACGAGGCCCCAAATCACTCATAGGGAAACCAAGAGGCCAATTTTTTTGAGCTTCCGTTGCCATCAACCCAGAGATCAATACTGCTTTTTATTTTCTCTTACTTATCCTCACTCTCAACTCTGCAAATGAACTACTACATATATATATAGATGAACGGGCAGGAAACTAAAAGTTAAAAGTGCTGACTGTAAATTAGAATAAACACAAGGAAACAAAAGCAAAGTAAGAGGTTCCGTTCTCATCCATGAACTGATTAAAATAGTTCAAATGATCAAGAAAGGTCAAATGGTTCAAACGATCCTGATGGACACGGGTAGACAAGGTGTGGTTGGGTAGGGTCGCTACTGGGCTAGCGAGGACGCCCAGCAATAGCCGACCTCCCGTGAAATACTCCTATTCTAGGGTCAATTTTTTTAGAATTTTCAAATATTATGATAATTTTAATTGGTTTGTCTCCATTAACAATTTTAAAAAATAGTTATGAACTTATTAAGATATTTTTGTGTTTTAGTAAAAAAGTTTATGGACTAAAAAAGTCATTTTTCGTGAAAAACAATAGGACAAACGGTATTTTTATACATAATATTTTTGTTATGTATTTATGTCAAAATAGGTGGTTGTATCCTAAAAAATAAGTAGAATAAATAATGAGTAATTTAATTATGTTTTCCTATTAAGAATTTGAAATTATACTTTATTAAGGCTGGGTATTTTAGACATTACAAAAAAAGTAGAGAAACAGTTAAATATATTTTTCTATTAAATATTGGAAATTATATTTCATTAAGGGCGGGTATTTTAGACATTACAAAAAGGAAAGAAGAAACACTTATATATGTTTTCTATTGTGAATTGGTAACTGTATTTCATTAAGAACGGAAATTTTAGTCATCACAAAAATGGGAGAAACAGTTTGAGAGGAGAAATAAAATCTTTTTGAAACAACTCGCATATATATATAGTATAGATATCTATATATATATATCTATTTAAATATACCAATGTTTAACCCTTATCTGTAGATCTTGTGGTCAAGATTAAATTTTAAAAAATCTTGCTTACATGTCATAAATTTTATAAGGTTTAATCTACCCTACAAGTCTGAGGTCAAAAATTGGTTCTACCTAAGTATTTGCCATAGGAAAATATTACCATAAACTCAATTTTTGGCTTACGTACATCAACTGATGTGTATAAGATTTAGGAATGACATTTCTTTACCCTAAAGTGCTATAAGTGGGACTTAATACCAAATCTAGATAAATATTTTCCTTTTAACATATATATATATATATATAGATATATATAGATGAACGAACAGAAACTATACGCTAAAGTGTTGACTTTAAAAGAGGAAAGGATTAAAGCAAGCAAAGCAAGACGTTCCCTTCTCATCCAAGATCTGGTTAAAATAGTTCAAGTGATCAAAAAAGGTCAAATGGTTCAAACGATTGGGTAGAGTCACTATGGGGGCAAGAGTGGGCAGGGGCACTTGCCGATCAATACCACTGACCTCCTATATCCATCCTATTCTAGTGTAAAATTTTCTAGATCTTTCAATTATTATGATAATTTTAATAGATTTGTCCCCATTAATTATTTAAAAAAATAGCTATGAGCTTATTATATTATTAAAGTTGAAGAACGTTTTTATGTTTTCGTTAAAAGTTCATGGACAAAAAGCAATGTAGAGACAGGACAAGGGCTTTATTGAAGGAGGTAGTGTTCTTGAAATACTTAGATATATCGATTTTTAGTACATTTATAGATTCGTGATCATGATTAAATTTAAAAAAAAAAATTCTTACATCAACTGATGTCATAGATTTTCTAAAGTTTAATTCACATCATAAGATTTATAAGTGAGATAAAAAATTAGATCTATCTAAATATTTACGGGTGTTCTTATACATGACCTGGTCAAAATAATTCAATTGATCGAAAAAGGTCAAATAGTTCAAACGATCCAAATGGACCGGGGCAGAGATGGGGGTGATTGGGTGGAGCCACTATGGTGCCGGTGGGGGCACTTGCCCAGCAATAGCACTGACCTCCCATATCCCTCTTTTTTTAGAGTAAATATTTGTTATTTATTTCGTAATGTAAAGTATATATGGTAACTGTTAAAATAATATATGACAATTGTTAAAATAATTAAAAAATACGTAAGTCTCATAATTTTTTAATCATCTAACGATTTTTAATATTTATTCTGTATCACAGAGTGAGTAGGAAGTCTCAAAATTTTTCACCAATTCTAATGTTAAATTTTCAAGATTTTTCAAATATTATGACAATTTTAATAGATTTTTTAAAAATAATTGCTCATATGAAAATTTTAATAGATTTTCCCCCATTAATTTTTTTTTTTTAAAGTTATGAGCCTATTATATTTAGCTTGTAAATAGAATATTAATATTGTGAGTTACATATTAAATTATTATATAATGTTTGTTGTATTCTATTGTTACCATAATTGCACAATTTCATTGGATTAGAAGAAACTATAACATTTAGCAAAAAATTGAGATAATTTACTATAGTTCACACATTATATTACTTATCAGATATTATCATAGCATCAACAATATCAATATGGATATTATGTTTAAACTTCTTAATTCTAAAAATAGAATATAATTCCAAACTCCTAATATAGTTTTTTTTTTTTTTGGGTCTTGGCAATTGCCACTTTTTTTGGGGTCTAGCTTGCATACAACCATACTTTTTGTATATATATGAATCTAAATATGCAAATTCTATTAAATGACTAGGAAATTTTTTTTTAAAAATAAATGGTAAATATCTGACTGATTTAGCCTTTCCCCGAAATGAAATGCGATTTAATTTGGACAATATTTTTACTATACATTTTATAATCGAGGAAAATGAAGTTATCTTCGAACTTTAGCTGTGATTTCTGACAAAATCGTGGATAACATTATAGATATAGGACAGATCCGAAGGAACGTTTTCATAATAACGTTTTCTAATTGGTTTCCTCGTTATCTTTAGAAATTTTTATGTAAACACAAAGATTTGTTTTATACAGGTGATTGGATTTTAAAGATCTTTGATGAAGATTATTATACCCTCTTTTAAGAAAATTCGAGTTCGTTGGGTAGGACTATAATCGAATTGACAATTGAACCAATATATGTGGGTCCGGTTATTTATTCTTCCAATAACTGGCTTAGTCCCGTGTAAATGCCATATGATATTTATTTTATAGTTTTATTGACTAGATGAATGAGTATATGGCTTAATCCTCACTTTAATTTGTTAGGTCCGGCTAAAAGTTCTCTCAACAAATAGGGATAATTTTATAAATCTATCTTAAAATTTATGTTAATATCATTTGACACTGTCAAATTTTTAGGGTTAATTACACTTAATCCCTTGAACCTACACTATAATTACATAAGCCCCCTTAACCCAAATAACATACACTTTGTCCCCTTTTAAAAGATTCCATTACATAAATAATTATAAAAAGATGACATGGATATTTGTTTGATGATGTGGATATTTGTTTTGACAAAATGTCCTCCAACAATTTGTGTTCAAAGTTATTCTACTTTTAATTAATTTTTATTGATTGCACACATTCTTTTTATTTATTAATTAATTTTTTATTTCGGGACTGTAAGATAATTTTGTGAATTGTCAAATTTCTTTAATCACTTTATACATTATTTTGTTTATTTATAAAACTAAATACTAAAAGGAGATTTTTACAACTATTTTTTGTTCATTTATCATTTTGAATGAACTAAACATGTTAAATATAAACTATTAAATAATTTTTTAAAATTAAAAGATATCTTGTATAAGAACATAATTATCGTTTCACCATTAATAATAAGGTACAAGAAGTATATCTTTTAACAAAATGAATACATTTTTTTTTTGTACGACATCAAAACACATGCAAATTTTTTTATTTTAAATTTTTTGTTAAGTATAAAATGTGTAAAAATAAAATCATTTATATAAATAAAAGAAATCCACTTATTTATTTTATTTTCAATATGTTTAGATCCTGTAAGAAAAAAATGAAGAAAGTATTGTAAAAGTTTGCTCATTAGTATTTAGTCAGAAATAAACAAAATAATATATAATTTTATTAAGTCAGTGGTAATTTAAAAATTCTATTTTTCCACTACGAAATAAAAATATATTACATGGAATCATTAAAAATACTATAGAAAGGAATATAATTTGTCCACAAATGTTTGAAGGGTAATAATGTCAAAATAAATGTCAGAACATCATCTTTTTGTAATTTTATATATAATGGAATCTTTCATTAGGGGTAAAGTGTATATTTTTAGGGTTTATGGGGTAAAGTGCAACTAAGATATTGGTTTAAGAGAGTAAGGTATAATTAACCCAAACTTTTAAAAATTTCGCAAATCTTTTATAACTTTTGATTTATTATAACATGTTAGTCCAAGTCTACAAAAAAATTTGAGAAAATAGCTTTAAGACACGTTACAAAAGTCATTTTCCTTAAGGTTTAATTCGCCCCTACTATTAGTGTGCAAAAGAGTTCTGCGAATTAAACCTGTAGGATACAATAAAGCCCTTGTCTAACTTATGTTTTGCACAAACAGTATTAGACCTAGAGCCTTCAGAGTTGTCTGGATAATTTGTCAGAGGGTTTAAGTAGAGAATGAGAGTTTTTAGGAGAAAAATTAGACAAGAGAATGAAAAGTACGTCAGATTATTTGTCTAATTGGATATATATAGAAGACTCATGTCTGATCATAAAAAGACACACCTATTAGGAATTCAACTACCACATGGAGAGTTACAATCCTTGAAGAAGACAATAGAACTCTTCAGAAAAATAACTACCTAATGAAGAGTTATTACTATACAGAAATTGTTGAAGAGTTACTATCATTCAGAAAACTCTTCTAAAAAATATTACATAAAAAAAACTCCTAAATATATTGAAATTATCCAACATTCCTCCACCATTTCAAAATAAACTGACAAGATTGGAAACCAATGCATAAATACAGGTACCTTTCGATTTGAACATCTACTTAGTGAAGCATATTTCAACAAGTCTGAATGGCTTGGTAGATGTAATAATATTTGAACCAATGATCCTTTTTGACAAGTTGTATCTACTCCACACACTGATTTCGATAACAATGAATGCTTATTTAATTTAGCTGACACTCTTATGGCCATGTGTCTGTATCCTTTTAGTAAGTGTTATAAGAGTAAAACCGTTAACTCCTAGAAGCGGCCACACTTAACACTTACCGTACTATGGGTGGACACCATCAATAGTGTTTCCATAGCTAACACTTTAATGATCATTAGTCCATTAAAAACATGTTGCTCATCCTCCTGCAAACCTATGGATAACCAAGCACTTGACCTTGGGATGAATATTGAATATATTGTAGTGTTTGCAACCACTCTAATAGTGTACTTTGACTCATTGAACTTAAGACTTGATGTTGTATCAAGCGTTAAGTTGAGGTTCCACTATTGGTGATTTTGTGATATAGGCTTTAACCCCATCCCCTTAGATGTCTTGTACACAAGATCCCGTGTAAGACCATTAGTCAATAGATCAACCAAATTTTGACTAGATCGCACAAAATTTACAGTGATTACTCCATCAGATATTAATTGACTGATATAGCTATGTCTTAGGCTAATAAGCCTAGACTTTCTATTATACACTTGATTATACACTTTTGACAGTGTAGCTTCACTATCACACTGGATTGATATTGGAGACATTAGTTTAGATATCAAAGGAATTTCATACAATAAATTCCTTAACCATTTTGCTTCTTTGCTTGCAGAAGTTAGTGCAATAAATTCTGCAACTATGGTGGAATTTGATATACAAGTTTGTTTCTTGGATCCCCAAGAAATTACACCTCCACCAAGCATAAATATCCAACCACTAGTTGAAGAGTGATCTTTATCACTAATCCAACTAGCATTTGAATATCATTCTAAAACTGAAGGATAACCACTATAAGTGATACCATAATCTATGATTTTCTTTAAATACTTCAATACCCTTCCGATAGCTTGCCAATGCAGATTACTTGGGTTACTAATATATATTCTTAACTTGCCAACTGCATAAGCTATATTAGGCCTTGTACTTGTCATTGCATACATTAAGCAACTAATAACTATATCAGGCCTTGTACTTGTCATTGCATACATTAAGCAACCAATAACTTTAGCATACTCTAGTTGAGCACCAGGTTTATCAGTATTTGGCATTAACTTAATGCTTGAATCAGTTCAAACGGAGTAGAAACAAGGTTACATTCAAAGTGATTGAATTTCTTCAAAACCTTTTCAATGTAATGTGATTGAGATAATGTTATACTATTATGATCACGTATAATTTTTATACCGAGTATAACATCAGCTACTCCCATATCTTTCACAGCAAAATTTGTAGACAAAAATTTTTTAGCATCCTCAACTTGTTGTAAGTCAGAACGAAGATTAACTTATCATTCACATAAAAACAAATAAAAATGCCTTTTCCATCTAAAAATTTTATCAACACAATTTATTAGATTCATTAATCTTGCATCTATTTGACAAAACTACTTGATCAAATTTTTGATGCCACGGATTTGGGGCTTGTTTCAACCCATATAAAATTTGACAAGTTTACAAACTTTGTGTTCTTGTCCAGGAACTACAAAGCCTTCAAGTTTCTCCATATACACTTCTTCATCTAATTCACCATTTAAAAATGCCATTTTAATGCATCCAATTGGTGAATTACTAGATTTTCATACATAAAAGCCACTGCCATTAGAACTCGATTTGTAGCAATTTTAGCAACTTGTGCATATGTATCAAAGTAATTTAGTCTAGGTTTTTGTGTATATCCTTTAGCAACAAGTCTAGCTTTAAATTTGTCAATAGTTCCGTCCACTTTTATTTTCTTTTTGAAAATCCATTTGCAACCTATTGGTTTAGAACCAGATATGAGGTCAACTAATTTTTTATAAGAGACATGATTGAATCCATTTCATCTTGTATTGCTTCTTTCCAAATGCAGCATCTTGAATTTTATAACCTCATATGTATAATCAGGAATCTGTTTCTGTATTAAAAATGGCATTTTTAAATGGCTGTCTCTCTAGTACATTCATCTAGATACATAACGAAATCTGGACCACAGGTTTTTGTTCTTTTAATTCTTTTACTCCTTCTTAATTCAAGATTTTCATCTTTTTTATCTTTAGAGAGTTCACTCCTTGAATCAAAATCTTTTAATTGATCCTTAGGTGCCTAGGAATTGAATTAAATCTATCTTCTTGAAATATTGCATCTTTTGACTCGATAACAGTATTAATTGCTATTGAATCATTAGGCTCTATTACCATAAAACGGTAAGCCTTGCTATTTTGCTCATATCCCAAGAATATACATTCAATTCATCTTTCGCCCAATTTTTTTCTTTTTGGTTCAGGAACTCTCACAATAGTTCTACAACTCCAAACTTTAAAATAATTTAAATTTGGCTTTCTTTTCTTCCATATTTCATAAGGAGTAATTTTATTCCTTTTATTAGGAACTCTATTTAATATATGGCAAGCTGTTAATAAAGCTTCGCCCCAAAAATCTTGTCCAAGTCCAGAATTAGACATCATAGCATTCACCATTTCCATTAAAATCCTATTTTTCCTTTCCGCAACACCATTTTGTTGTGGTGAATAAGGTGCTGTAGTCTCATGAATTATTCCGTTGGATTCAAATATTGTAGGAAAATAGTATTCACCTTCTTTATCAGAAAAACTCTTAAGCATTTAATGGATTTTTCACATTACAATTCAACTTCATTTTTATAAATTTTGAATTTTTCTAGAACTTCATCTTTAGAATACAACAAGTAAACATAACAAAATTTTGAACAATCATCTATGAATGTGACAAAATATTTTTTACCTCCTATAGTAGGTGTGTTATGCATGTCACAGACATCACTATGTACAAGTTCAAGTAATTTTGAATTTCTTTGAATTTTTGGAAATGAATTTCTTGTTATTTTTGTAAGCGTGCAAGACTTACATTTTCCTTCATTTTTATCTATTTGTGGAATTAATTCCAATTTAATCATGTTATGCATACGTCTAAAATTTACATGCCCAAGATGATTATGCCATAAATAGGAGGACTCAACAATATAAGTAGAAATATTTTTATTTTTATATTAATAATTACAGTTTAAACATGTCCTCAAACAAATAACCCTTTCCTACAAATGTGTCTCCCTTAGTAAGTATAAATTTATCATACTCAAATACAAGTTTAAAATCAAACTTGTTCAACAAACTACCAAATACAAGATTTTTTCTAACTTTTGGAACATATAAAACACTGTTCAAAGTTAAGATTTTTCCAGAAGTAAATTGGAGTTCCATGCTTAATTTGCCTTTTACAATAGCAGTAAATGAGTTTCCCATGAAGAGTACATTAACGTCTTCAATTGGTTCAAATGTTTTGAATGAAACTCTTTTGTCTAATAAACATGTCTAGTGGTTCCAGAATCAATCCACCAAGCCCAATCATCTTTCATCATATTAATTTCAGAAATCATGGCAACAAACTTTTCTTTTGTTGATGATTCCCTTTGATTGTCTTTCATTTTCATAAGACGAAAATCTTTCTTGAAATGACCGGAATTTCCACAATAGTAGCATTCACCTTTTTTCTTTTTCTTTTTTTGAATTTGTTGAAATTAATAGATTGAAACCGTTGTTGGAAGACTTATTTTTCTGACCTTCTTCCACCACATGAATTTTAGATTCTAGGTGCAAGAGAAATGACCAGATTGCTCTTTCTCTGGAGCATTCTGCTTTTCATCTTACTTTCTCATTTCCTTCTCAAGGCGAAGATGATTTGCCAAGTCTTCAAGAGAAAGTTCTTCCTTTTTATGTTTTAAATTTATCTTGACATCTTTCTAAAACGGTGGAAGTTTATCAATCATAGAGGACACAATAATAGATTCATCCATATTCAAATTATGTTGCTTAAAATTATTTAGAATACAATCAATTTCACTTACTTGTTCCATCACCGATTTTTCATCAATTATTTTAAAATTGAAAAAAAATGACTAACAAGAAATTTCTTACTTGTTGCATCTTCTTTCATGTACCTTGCCCCCAATTTGTCCCACAAAGTAACGTCTCTCAAAGATGGAATATTTTGGTATGTGTTAGAAAGTCTTTCAGACATGCCATTCAGAATATGTCTCCTACGAATGTAGTCATCATTCTCCCATTTTTGCCTAACACGGGTATTGGCAAGTATCCCTTCGTCATTTTCCATAGGTCTCTTGGGAGTATTGAAAACATAGATCACATTGAGAGTTGTTAGAAGGAAATGCATCTTTTTTTGCCATCTTCGAAAATTGCCTCCATCAAAATGTTCCAATTTGACAAAATCAGTAGCCATTTCCCTCAAAGTAGTGAACCCCATTGTTGCACAAAAATTAAACCTTAAGAATGTTGGAACAAAAAATTTGAGAAAATGACTTTAAGGCACGTTACAAAAGTCATTTTCCTTAAGGTTTAATTCGCCCCTACTATTAGTGTGCAAAAGAGTTCTGCGAATTAACCTATAGGATACAATAAAGCCCTTGTCTAACTTATGTTTTGCACAAACAATATCAGAGCTAGAGCCTTCGGAGTTGTCTGGATAATTTGTCAGAGAGTTTAAGTGGAGGAGGAGAGTTTTTAGGAGAAAAATTAGATAAGAGAATGAAAAGTACGTCAGATTATTTGTCTAACTGGATATATATAGAAAACTCATGTGTGATCATAAATAGACACACCTATTAGGAATTAATCAACTATCACATAGAGAGTTATAATTCTTGAAAAAGACAATACAACTTTTCAAAAAAACAACTACCTGATGAAGAGTTACTACTATACAGAAACTGTTGAAGAGTTACTACCATTCAGAAAACTCTTCTAAAATTATTATGTAAAACAAACTCCTAATTATTTTGAAATTATCCAACAAAAGGTTGGTCACAAGTTGTTAAGTACATTTTGTCTCCAATCTTAACTAACCCCCAAAACTAAACCAGGTACATCCTTGTACCAGATGAGCTTGTATGTTGAAAAAAAACTTTCATCTTCTGTTTAATCACATCATTGCCGCTGAATGTGTCATCACCTACATTAAAAAAAATCAATGGTGCTATTTGGATATCTAATAATTTTCACTTTTTCTCGAATAATATTTTGTAATTATTTCGCATACGTTTTTCAACTATATTTTTATCTCACATATATCACATTAAAAAAATTTGCTAAATTACTTTTACAAAAAAAATTTCAATAATATTTTAAATATAATTATTTCACACACGTTTTTCAATTACTTTTTTATCTCGCATATATCATATCAAAAAAAATTGCTACAGTACTTTTATAAAAATTCAAAAATAATAACTAAGAAACAATATAAAATTTCACCTGTGAGATAGTAGAAGTAAAATACTAAGACCCAAACGTAAGTGTTATTGATAGACCTTGTGGTATCTAATACCATAAATTTCATAATATTTAATCACAATATAAAATCTAGTGCCAAAATTCATGAGGATCTAAGCATTTTCTTAATAGAAAACTTTATTTTGATTAGAAGTAAGTATTTGGCATGGTATTTAGAGTTGTTAATACATTTTCTTGAAAATGTAAAGGCCCTTATAAATAGAGGTTCGCATTGGTAAAAAAGCAAAAATTATTTAGTTGCAATGTCCTTACAGAAAATCTTCTGTTATCATATTGCTCATAAAAATGGGGAAAAAAAAAAAAAAACATTTTGAACATCACAAATACTTCAGTACATAAAAACTAATGAAAATAATGACTACTTATTGGTACTTACGGGTAGGGCTGTAAACGGGTCGGATCCGGCATATCTAGACTCAGATCCAATTAATATTACCTGTTTTGGATCCGGATCCGGATCCGAACAGGTCTACAAAAATAGATCCGTATTCGATATATATGGAAGAAAGCTTAAAGATCAATACTGCTTTATCTTCTCTTCCTTTTCCTCACTCTCTACTCTATACGTGAACTATATATATGAAAAATATTTAAATAAATTCGATTTTTAATTTTATTTATTAATTTTATAGTATAAATTAATTTTTATAAAATTTATGATATTAATTAATATAATTAAAATTTTTAAATTTTAATTTTAATTACAAAATTTATAAGTAAAATCAAATAGAAAATCTACCTAAATATATTTTTATTTATATAGATGAACGAACATGAAACTATTAAGTCTTTAAAACAGAAAAGACAAGCAAGCAAAGCAAAAGGTGCCGTTCACATCCATGAACCGGTCAAAATCGAGTTCAAGTGATCGAAAAAGGTCAAATGGTTCAAACGATTGCGTATAGTCACTATGGGGGCAAGAAGGGCAGGGGCACTTTCCGAGCAGTAGCACTGCCCTCCCATATCCAACCTATTCTAGTGTAAATTTTCTAGGTCTTTCAAATATTATGATAATTTTAATAGACTTGTCCCAGTAATAATTTTAAAAAATAACTATGAATTTATCCTATCTTACTATATATAAATAGAGAATTTGATTTAATATAATAGTCTTTCTCTTTAATTTTCTAATTAGTTAATTTCAATTTTTTAAAAATAACCACCATAAAGTCAATGTCTCTTATAAATCTATCATCAATTATAAGAAACAGGTTTAAAATGTATCCAATTGTCGGTTATTTCAAACAGGTTGTCCTAAATTTGAGACAATTTGACTGAATTTAACAATACTACATTTATTTAATTAAAATTAAGATTATAATTTTTTAAAATGATATACACATAAAGTGTACTAAAATCGGAAAGTCACAAATATATTATTAAAATTGAAAGACGGTTTTGCATTTTAGTTAAAAACTTCATGGACTAAAAGCAAGTAGGGCTGTCAACAGCAAAGAAAGAGGCAGCGTTATGAATTGGTCAATATAGTTCAATTGATCATAAAAGGTCAAATGGTTTAAATTATTTTAAGAGAATTTATATGGATCGGATTTATAGTAAAGTATTATAAATTTTTTAATTCAAAATTTTTTACATCACATCATTAATTAACATAAAAAATTTTAAACGAAAAAATTTATGACACTATATTATAAATTCGATCGATATAAAAATTTCTCCCGATCCTGAAAAGATCGGTACAGAGAAGGTGTGGTTGGGAGGTGCCACTTTGGGGCTCTTGCCCGGCAATAGCACTGGTCTCCTATATCCCTATTATTCTAGTGCTAAATTATGTAGATTTTTCAAATATTATGACAATTTTAAGAGATTTTTTTTAAAAAAAATAATTGCTTGTATAACAATTTTATTAGTCATTTGCCTCCATTAATAATTAAAAATAATATCTAAAGCACCTAAGAGTACTGTAGCAATAGAATATTAATATTGTGAATTAGTTTTAAAAGTCATATTTTCATTTGTAGCATTGCATAATTAAGGAATTTAATTCAAAATTTTATCTATGTATGAAATTTTAATAAATGACAAAAGGTATATAAAATATCAAATCAATTAGATTATGATTTAAAGAATATTATACCATTGTAGTTGTAAAGAGGCTTTAGCTGTATCATAAATTTCATGAGTTTGATTATCATGAATTTTAATTTGAAGTCTTTGAATTAAAGAAAATAATTTATCCATTTTATTATGAAGAGAACTAATTTGTTCACCTAAAACTTTAATAAAAATATTAGTATAATTATTTTGTTGATACATATTATTAATATGTTGCAAAGTAACATGTAACATATTATTTTCTTAGTTTTCTTTTCTTCTCTTCTCCTCTTATTGTACATCTCTACTCTCCTTTGTTCTAAATATTTTGTTTTAATAAAAGAAGAAGACGACCGATTTCTCTCAAGCCTCTTCTCAGGTACCCTCTTCCCTTTCCCTTTTAATTTATTTATATTCTTACCTGACATAATATGTCAGGCTAAACTTATTATGTTGATTGTTATCTTATCTTAAGATTTTGACTCTAATTAAACTATTAATTCAAAATTTTATCTATGTATGAAATTTTAATAAATGACAAAGGGTATATAAAATATCAAATCAATTAGACTATTATTTAAATCTATATTGTACTATTGTATTACCATGAATTATATTGTACAAATATTCAAAATACAAAATATTATATAATATAAATATTCTCTTATAATGATATAATTCTATAAAATGGACCATTAAATTTTAATATATATATATATGAACTCAAAACAGTATACAGAAGAAATGATGAAAAATTTGGTCAAATCAAAATCTGTCACCATTTTCTGATCTTTCCTTGTGTTTGCAACATTGAATTGAGAGGACTTAGTCTTGATGACTAAAGTAGTGGTCCTCTTCGAGCAAATCTTTTGCGGGCCATAGGATTTTATGTTTTTTCCCTAATCTTTTGCAAGACCAAAACTTTATCTTCTTATGGCTCAACGACGCTATCTTTCTTTTGGTTACCAAAGTAATCAAGTCGGACAAACGACAACGTTTTTGAAACCCATCTCAAGTTTCCATTTGCCTCCGTAAGAAAAAAACGACGTAGTTTTGTTTTAATCATTAACCCCTAATTTCCCGTTTGCAACCCTTTTCACAAAACGGCACCCCAAGCTGTTTTCTCATTTCTTATTTCCCGTCCTCTCTCCCCTCTTCTCCCACTAACGTCACTCCATTTTATATTTACAATATATTTGCCGAGAAATGGGACCAAGCACGTTTTAGGCATGCTTTGCTGAGGAATACGCTACTACACAGAAAATATATTGAACGAAAATTCGAAACCAAGACGTACAGAGGTTCGTGAAGATGTGATTATTGAATAGAAAATAACTACGTACTAGAACAAATCTAGACATACATACTAACGGATTAATTGTACAGTTTCACGTAACTGTAATTTGATGGACTGACATTTTGATTGTAATCCAACCCAGTGAAATTAATTTGCTTAAAGAGGTATTCAAATCTACATCTTCATCAGAGGTGATTAAAATCCAATCATCATCTTCATCCTGATACTTGATTTTGAAACTTCCAATGGATAAGTTCAATTTTCTTGCCACCATCTCCTCCAAATCCATTTTCCGGGCAGGAAGTGGAAGTTGAAACTTGATCATGTCATCTTTGTATGTTGCCTTTACCGTTATTCTGCTATCATCCTGTAATCTTGTTGCATTCGACATAGAACGTTTTCCAATATTTTCCACACAAGGTTGAACAATTTCCTGTTGAGCAAAGGCTTGATTACACTTTCTTGCTTTATGAGGTGGCCACCTCCGAATATAGATGATTCCTGCATATACGCTTAAATGTAGATCGACTAAATTCTGTAGAAAGGAAAACTTCAGTCAAGCGAAACACGTTTACAACAACCTGTAAGAAAATACCGACAAACAGATACAGAGTAGAAGCAAAGCAAGATGCTTTAATCTAAATTCTGATTCAATATTTGATCAAAGAAGAGCTACAGCTAATAATCAGGTTCTAGTAAGCATACCACCAAGACTTTCTGCAACATCCTTAAGTTTCCTTGTAGAATTTTGTTCAAGAATCTCACGAGTAATCCCACGTTCGATTTCTAAAGTAGTTACTCTGCCTTGCTTTCCTGAATTAATCCCTTTCTTGCCCCTATGTTCCACACTAGTAGCCTCACCTGCTTCATTTGCCGCACCAAGTTCTGCAATTGGTTGCTCTTCAGTTATGCTTACTACCTGCTGGATGAGCTCTGGTGCAGGAGGAGGAGATCCAACAATAACATTTTGCACTACATTGATATCGTTATTAGACTTATTTACGGCATCAACTTGCTGAAATGAGCAATCTGTAGCAGTGTCATCACTTCCCCAAAAGAATCACAATGGCAAATTTCAAAAGAATCAAGTTTATCATCTGATGAAACCTTTAGAACCTCAACAAACAATTTCTCTCCTAATTCTTGTCCAGAAGCAATCTTAAAGTTAAAAAAGTTACTACGAAACTGTTGTTTCAATGATGCCATTAGCATTTCCAAAACTGTCCTCGGATCTTCATCTTCGGAGATTTCTTCATTCACAGGAAAAAAGAACTCCAATGTGTAAGTGCTATTGTTCCGGCAAGAGCTTCGCAAACAAATTGCAAAACAGGCAGAGAATCCAAATTTTCGTGCATTAGGTACTAAGGAGTACTCTGTTATGCTTAACTGTCTTATATCCCTACAAAAACATGCACTTTGGGAAGAAAATGCTTTTCCAACTACCCCATGTCCCTTCCGAAGAAAACAATTGGTACAAGTATGTATAAAAGATGAAAACTCTGGCAGATAAAATTTTATATTCCAAGTTACCAGTTCTTCCTACATTCTGGAATTGTCATTGATCCAAATTTGAGCTACAGGTAGTTGATGTTTTCTGCATACCACGTTCAATACTTCGACAATTACGTTGATCTCACGAAGCATATCTAAAGATGTTTTCTTTGAAAGTGTTAGTAAAGCTAAACAGCTTAGATCTTGGGATGAAATTTTGAAATACTGAAAGAAAAAATTACATCTGGTACTAACCGGAATGTGAGAGTAAGTCGTACAGGCAATTACCTCCTCTCCTAGTACTGAGACCTATCTACAATAGAAAAATCCATGAAGATAAAAATTCTTGCAAAGAACCATTAATGATTTTAAAGTGTCTGGATTAAAGGGTATGCCCCTATTTCATGAGTAAGCTAATACTTCGCTAAAAAATTTTAAAGGAGAATATTAGAACCTTAAGCGAATCCAGATGAAAACCGTACTGATCGCCCTGATTTGGAGATAAAATCTCAAGTACACCGATGGGAAGCTGATTAGGAGATTGTTGATCATAGACGATTTCGGCATGGCCCGGTATCCCACGACATGACCGGCCAGACGATCAAGTTGTGGATATTCTTTGGTAGAGTAATGGCGGACATCAACGACGCATTCGGGAAATCCACTGGTGAACACCCGTCCAGGGGGACCAAACTCTACTACTTGAGTACCATTCTGATTCAATGGTATTAAGTAATCCAAACAGAATTTCCTGTATTCACATAGTCCCTTAATACCATCTTTCCGGTTGTGGTATAGAGCAAAAGGTTGGTCACAAGTTGTCAAGTACATTTTGTCTCCAATCTTAACTAACCCCCAATACTGAACTAGATATGTCACTGTCCAATAGAAGCTTGGACCATGTTGCAGAATAGTTTTGATCTTCTGTTTAATCACATCATTGCCGCTAAAGGTGTCATCACCTACATTAAAAATATCAATGTTTCACCTATTACTAGAAGTAAAATACTAGCCCCGAACTTAGTTATACGTACATTTTATACTAAGGTATCACAATATAAAATTCAGGTTTATGGCAAAAAATTGAAAGTGTCTAAACAATTTTTTTTAGTAGAAAATTTTATTTTAGTTAAAAATAATTATTTGACATGTTATTTAAAGTCGTTAACATATTTTTCTTGAAAATATAAGGGCCCTTCTAATTAGAGGATTTCATTGGTCAAAAGGCAAAAAATAATTTAATCGCAATGTCCTTATAATAAATTTTGCGTTACCATATTGCTCATAAAAATGAATATATATATATATATATATATTTATATAATATCAACTTTTGAACATCACAAATATTTCGGTACATAAAAAATGAAAATAATGACTACTCATTGGTACTTACCGGCAACAAGGGGAGAATTCGAGTATCGTAGTTCATCATTGTATGTGCTCCAAAAAATCCACAAATTCTCATCCGACGAACGATAAATCGGGGTTGGCCTATACCATGATATTTCACAAATCCCCAAATCACTCATAGGAAAACAAAGAGGCCACAAATTTTTTTGAGCTTCCGTTGCCATAAACCCTGAGATCTATATAATGATTTTTATTTTCGCTTCCTTATCCTCACTCTCAATAAGCAAATGAACTACTACATATATATATAGATGAACGGGCAGGATTGCTATAAAAGTTAAAAGTGTTGACTGTAAATTAGAAAAAACAAGGAAACAAAAGTAAAGTAAGAGGTTCCGTTCTCATCCATGAACTGATTAAAATAGTTCAAATGATCAAAAAAGGTCAAATAGTTCAAACGATCCTAATGGACAGGGGCAGACAAGGTGTGGTTGGGTAGGGTCGCTACGGGCCTAGCGAGGACGCCCAGCAATAGCCGACCTCCCGTGTAATACTCCTATTCTAGTGTCAATTTTTTTAGAATTTTTAAATATTATGATAATTTTAATTGGTTTGTCTCCATTAACAATTTTAAAAAATAGTTATGAACTTATTAAGATATTTTTGTGTTTTAGTAAAAAAGTTTATGGACTAAAAAAGTCATTTTTTGTGAAAAACAATAGGACAAACGGTATTTTTATGTACATAATACAGGAAATTTTATGGTTCGTTAACAATTTAATAATAAGACAAGATTTTGACATTTCATTTGGTGATGGGACAAGGTGCATCTGAAACAGAAGATCCTTTTGTCCCCAATAACAATTTAAAAAAATAGTTATGAGTTTATTATATTTACTTATAACTTTTAAATAGAATATGTAATGAATTACTTATTAAATTAGGTAAATAATATTTACACACCCTTAAAAAAATTTTACGGGACCCACACAAGAGATGAAAAAGTCACCTAGTGGTGGTCAAGCTTTCAACAAGGATTAAAGTTTACATATTAGTTAGTCTAATTAAACATATACTTAAATTTATATAAGAAAATGGGCAAAATTTTAGAGTGAATTATTTTAATTTGTTAATTTTGTTTTAGAAAATGCATTGAGGAATTATAATTCATTATCACAATATGTACCTAAACATTGAGTTAACACATAAGAAATTAGTAATAAATGTAACAAATTTGAGTAATGTTTGATAGCTTATTCTTATTAAAAGTACGTGCTTTGCACGTGTAACACTCCTAATAAAGTTATTAGAAATTTTAATTTCTTTTTGTCTCTAAATTAATACATGTTATTTTACAAGATAATATCATTCAAGGTAAGAATTTAATATTAAAGAAATATTTTTAAAATTCGCAAAAGAATGTTCTCCTGTTCTTCCAGACATGTTGAGCTCCACATATTCTTATACAGTCAAAGGGGATCGATTTTGTAAAAATGAGATTAGTTAATGTCAATTCACTGAAACCTACTTTTTGTGAGATCGTCAATACTGTCTGAGTTTTATATTAGGGGAAAAAATCACTTTGATATCTTATCTTTGGGTTATGCCTCAATAATAAAAATTAACAAAACAAATTTCATGAGTTTTAGATATTTAACCTCTAAATATTTGTAGAAAAGTCTCATGATATTCACAATTAGAGTATGCGTGGTGTTATTGCCAGAGCAAATTTATTATTTTTGACAAAAAATAAAAAAAAAACCCTAATAGTAAAACGTTTCCAATTAAACTACCACAGTCTACTATTTTTTCCCTGCTATGGCCCACTTATTACTATCGTTCTACCCTCATCTACCCAGCACTCCTAGCAATTTTAATTTCTGCAACTTCACAATCGTGTAGTCTCCCTCTGCTTCATATCTTATATATTTCTCATTGATTGTCCTTTTTTATGTCATTTTACCCCATAAAAACATAACAATATTGAGATTGTAGGGGAATCGAAGTCGTTGGCAATGAAAGATGAATACGTGGATGAGATTGAATGAACGAAATGGCGAGAAATCTTGGATCGGCAACTGAATTAACTCATCGATCAGGAGAATGATATCCGAGAAAGTTATCGTCATCATCATAGTAGACATCCATAGCTAAATTATTCCAATTTTCCTTCGAATTGGCAATTGAATTCTAATATGTGAGTAAGGGAAAGGGAAGAGTATTTGTTATGTTGCTAATTGTTTCCAATTTCCAAAAAAATATCGTCCCTCCTTCAATCAACTTTTATACTTAACTATACATGTTGTAAGGATCTTTTGGCATATGAAATAAAAAATCTTAAAGGAGAAAGATATGAAGAGGAAGAGTCCACGCCCTTTACTCCAGTGTCAATAAAAAATAAACCCTTGCAAAACCTTTGTATAGATCATATAACTACTGTTATATATATATATATATATATATATATATACACACACACACACACACACATACATGTGCATGCACGAATGTACATGTGTAAGATAGATAGTTATGGAAGCTTGTTTTTGTTAAAGAAACAATTTGAATATACATAATAGTTATAAATACTACTTTCTTTTATTTTTTTCTCAAATATAAATCATTTTATAAAAATTAAAATTTCTACCATCTTATTATGTATTTATGTTAAAATTTCATATAAATCTAAGGAATTTTGTAATAGTAGTTTTAAGTATACATATATAATAATGGGGAGTATTTCAGATAGGTAAATTCTACTTTATTAAGGACAGTGTTAGGCATGAAACTATTTAATTAAGTATATATTACTCATGACAAATAGTAAAAGAAAAATAGTAGATTATCTTAAGTAGAATTATATGACAAAAAAATTGGAGTATATCCTTAAAATAGATAGTTAGAATAGATTATGAGTAATTTGAATATGTTTAAAGACATTTAAAATTAGGTTCCACTAAAGGAGGGCATTTTAGGCATCACTAAAAAGGTGAAACTCTTATACACATCTAGGAGTATATAGTGCTGTCTCTTATACACATCTAGATGTGTATAAGAGACAGATTATATTGCAAGGAAAAAATTTATAGGAAATATTTGATGTATGGATAATAATTATAAAAGTGATTATTTAAATTTTCAAAAAACAATAAGAAAAAATGGATGCAATTAAAATGTAAAGAACAATTTCATTAAACAAAAACGCAATTAAAATGTAAAGAACAATTTCATTAAACAAAAACTATAAAAAATATCTATAAAAATAAAAATGTTAAACTAATCTATATTCTCCATATTATGGATAGGAATTTGGCAACATATTAAGATAATTATCGAAAGATGAAAAATTAGAAATTATTCTTTTATCTTACTTTGAAATTTACAGAATGTAAATGAAAGAATCTTTTATCTTATTTTAAAATGAACTCAACTATCATGCAAAACATGTAGTTCTATAAAGACATCTAAAATAACATGCAATTTTTATACAATTTATATTAGAATTAATTTTTTAACATATTATGTAAATTATGTATGCATGTAGAGAATATATTGGTTTTATTATTCCATTACCGAGAATATATTGGCATTTTTTTATATGTTTTTTAAACTTAGAATAACATTCACTTCAAGATTCCATTGATGTTCTGAACTCTTTTTCTTTTTTGGACGTTTTGAACTCTTTTACTTATCCTAAATGCCTGTGGGTATTAGTTAGCTCCAAAATTGTATTTTAATATAATATTTTAATACGAAATTAAAATTTTATTTATTAAATAAATAAAACAAAATGAAAAGCTAATAAAGATGTATGAATTTTATATTTTTATTTTTTGCATAATTTTTATGATCCATTCCTCGAATTGGTTATCCAAATTTTTAATATACATCTGCGTTGTTTTATTAAATAATGTAATAATTACATTGTAATTTCCTAAGTTGACATAAACTCAATCTGTATTTGCAATTATTTAGATATTTAATGTATATTATTTTATTTGTATAAATTATGTTATTTGTTTGTATTACTTTCCTAGCTACTTATTTGTTCTATGGTTGTTCTACAATATTGTGAGCACGCATCATACCATGAATTGATCTTTTTTCTCCATAATTGATCGTACAATTTTTTATTAGGAATAAAAAAAAAAAAACAATCTGAACATATAAAACTATTATAAGTAATATATTTTTTATTATTTGCTAAAGTGTAAATAATTTTTTACTCTTAAATTTTTTTTTTAATCTTTTTATTATGTATTTATGCCAAAATGGTTAGCTCCAAAATTATGTTTTAATATAATGTTTTACTATAAAATTAAATTTTTTATTTATTAAATACATAAACAAAATATAAAGGTAATAAAGATGTATGACTTCTATATTTTTATTTTTTATGTAATTTTTGTGATCAATTCCTTGAATTAGTTACCCAAATATTTAATGTACATCTGTATTGTTTTATTAAATAGTGTAACAATTGCACCGTAATTTTCTAAGTTGACATGGAAACTTAATCTGTATTTGCAATTGTTTAGAATATTTAATAGTATGATTTTATTTGAATAAATTATATTATTGTTTACATTACTTGCCTACTCATTTGTTTTATGATTGTTCTACAATATTGTGAGCATGCATCGTACCATGAATTGATATTTTTTTCTCATATTTGATCATACAAATTTTTATTAAGGATTAAAAAAAAAAACAATCTAAATACATAAAACTGTTATAAATAATATGTTTTTTTATTATTTTCTAAAGTATAAATGATTTTTTTACTCTTAAACTTTTTTATCTTTTATGGTATTATGTCTTTATGCCAAAATTTTGTAAAAATTCAAGGAAGATGCATAATAGTTATAAAGACCACTTTATTTTATTTTTGCTCAAATATAATTTCTTTTTACAAATAAATTTTTTTACTATTTTATTATGTATTTATTGCAAACATTTACATAAATCTAAAATAGGTAGAAGAGTTCTTAGAAATAAGTAACTAAATAGGAAAAAATTTATTAAGGACTTGTTATAAGAAACTATTTAATTAAGGGTATATTAGGTGTGATAAAAAATAGATGGCAGTATAGGTAATTAAATAGATATGGAGTAATTTTATTATTCTATCACAATTTGTATTTCATTAAGGGCGGGTATTTTAGGTATCATAAAAAGGGAAAAAATAAAAATAGGTTCTGTTTTCCTATCAGGATTGAGAATTATATTTCATTAATGGTGTGTATTTTAGTCATCACAAAGGAGAGAAACACTTTGAAGGGAGAATCACTTTAAAGAGAAAGACAAAAATTGGGCAGAAACAACTCGTATATATATATTTATTGAAAATATTCATTTTCTGAAAAATAAATTAACAACAAGATGAATGAGAATAACTATAAAAATTTTGGCTGTTGAGTTTTTTATGCAAGATTTATATATTTTGAATATATTTTTATATCATTTCTCTTTCATTTAAATATCTTTTTTTATTATTATTTTTCAATATTGTTATTTGTTAGAACATTATATATAAATTTTGTTTTTCTTAGAAAATTAAATCAATTTTCTCTTTATGAGAACAACGTATGATAATTGTATTTTTTTTATAAAAATTGTATTGGTATGATTATTAGTCTTGTAATTTAACATTGAAACAAAATTTTGATATTAAAAAGAGGTTTTACTGAATTTAAATCAAATAAAGTCAAACATAATGCATAAATTTATCAAGGGCATTTCCTATTTTTTTACTATTTAGCAAAACAATTAAGATGTAGATTAAATGTTTTGGTAAATAATAAAATGAATTAATCAAAAAAGTACAAAACATGAAAAAAAAATTAAGGCTAATAACAGTGTGTTGATTTATTTTTTCATTTTTCATACTTTTTTTGATTAATTCATTAGAGTATTTAATAGTATGATAATATTTGAATAATTTATGCTGTCTTTTACAATACTTACCTAGTTATTTTTTCTATATTATCATTCCTACAATTTATATGCAGTATTCTTGTTAGTTTTGTAATAATTATTCTAGACTATTTAGGGCATGAATCATACAATTAGTTGAATTGTTTTTATCTTATTAATAGTTATTCTACACTAATATTTCTTTGTTGTTTTATTATATACTGTAATAACTGGTGTTGTAATTTTCGTATTTGACATTTAAATACAAATATTATTTTAGAATATTTTGGCCATATACAGTGTATCATGAAGTGATCTTGTTCTCTAACTGTGATACCCGAAATATCCTTGTCATACTTTAGCCATGTTAATATTGAGGATTAGAAATTTTTGGGATCAATTTATAAATAGAGCTTAAAGGTTAGGGGTCAAATCTAAATAATTAAACTAGTTTACAAACTACTAAACAATTTTCTTCTTCTATTTTCCAATTCTTCCACTTAGAACAAGGGTTTCACTTCCAGGAGCTCGAGGGAGGAGAAGAAATAGCAAATTCAACCACAGATTTCCAAAATTGAGGTAAGAAATTCTTTCTTTCTTGAGTTCAATTAGCTAATTTGATAGATTAAAAGATAATGTTTAGGAATTTCTCAAGAATACAGTGGGTTTCAAAATCCTAGCTTGTGGTGATGATTTAATGGTTAGAATTGGTGTAATTGGATTTATTTTCAAGCTCTTTGTTGTTAAAGTTAAACTCATGGATGTATGTGTTGAATTTAAAGGATTTGGATGGTTTAATAACCAAGAAAAATGCAAGAAATTTGCTAAATTCGTATTAGAGAAATTCATAGACAGCACTGCATAATTTTAGAAAATTGGTCATATCTCAGTGTAGGAATATCGAAATTGCACACCGTTTATAGAATCTTACGTTGGAAACTAGACTCGCAGCCCTTTGAAACGGTGTAAAGATGTTGTTCTGTTTTTCATTTTATTAACAGCAGTTTGTCCATAAATTGGACTAAAAATCTGGTTCCGCAGCAGAATATTTTCTGAATTGCGAGCCATTTTTGAGCAAGTTGTGTTTTGAACTGGTAAATATTGTCTTCTTGAAACATCTAGTAAATTGAGTCTGGTTTCTATCGGAATCAGTTTTGTGTCTTTTGGACGAACATAACTTGAGTTATGGTCATTTTTGTTCAGCACTGTCAGTGCTGAAATTGTAATAGCTAACCTTGTTATGCTATAGATCATGCCTTATTAGAATTTAATGAGACTAATATTGTTGTAGATTACCTTTTAGGTTATAAGGAGATGGTTTATGTTCTGATTTTATTATTTAGGAAGGATTAAAGGGAGTTCAAGTAGATTGGATTTTGAATTGGAAACATTGTGATTACTTGGTAAGTGGCTTTTTCATATTTCTATTGTTTTTAAAAACTGATTTCTTAAGTACTTTTATACTAAATGATTGTTAATGCTTGGAAAATCTATTTGTGTATTAAATTGGATTGAGCATATGGATAATTTGTTTAGTGATTATATGTCTGTGAATGATTGTTTATTATGCTATCTTTGGTATCATTGGATTCATTAAACTAGTAAAGGAATGTGAAAGACTATTGAATTGTTATGTTAAAATGTCGGTATGGCCCTTCCACAGGATACAGTAGTGGATAAACGGCCCTGTCACGGGTTATAATAGTGACCGTAGTATGATATCCAGAGCTACGTTTAACCGACATATGGTCCTACCATGGGTAAGAATAGTGGGTTACGACCCTGTCACGGGTTATAATAGTGACCATAGCATATTCTTTAGTTGAAGGCAAATGAAAAAGAAATAGATTGTAAGAATTAAATAGAACAAAATATGAGCAAATGTGTCTATTATAGTTGTGTATGCCATGCGTATATGATGCTTGATTGATGGTTGAATTGTTGTGAAATGATTTTCATGAAATATAATATGTACTTCTAACTTGCTCAATCCAATGAAAATATGACTGAATTACTTACTGAGCAAATGAAAGCTCATCCCACTTAACTTATGTCCTTGCAAGTGATCACGTTTAGATCGCTTTCTGGCGGAGTTTTGATACACTATCGAGTAGAATTAGTTTTGTTATGTTTCACCTTGTATAGAAAATTTTTTGTAGTTGTATATATATAAGGCTATGGGGATTCTAGTGTGATGTTGTAGTTATACTTTTCCTCTAGGTTGAAAACTTGTTGTGTTCATGGTTTGAAAAATGTAAATATTTGGGTTTGTATTTATATAGGTTGTATATGTATGTTTTGGCAATTGTTACTTATAAACGTGATAGACGGCTTTGTATCCTCTTGGGAGGGTATGCCGGTGCCACACTCTAAATTATAAGTTGATTAATTATGCCGAATTTGGGGTGTGACACTAACTCATCAATAGTTCCTTCAAACAAATATTTTATAAAATGATGTTATTAAAGATAAAGATTTAGCAATCAAAATACTATTAAGGAGATATAAATTAACAAATACTTCAAGATTGTGAGTTTCCTATTTTGTTCCTAAACTTTACTTTTATTGCTTAGTTAATTTTCTATTCTTCATATAGGATAGAGAAAAACAAATTTAAATTAATCGTAATAGAGACTTAAAAGAAATAAGAAAATAGTGTTATATTCTACTATTTTTTTACTTTATGAAATTTTAAATTTTTTTATTTGTAAGATTATTATAAGTTGGAAGATACTCAAAAAATCTATACGCATGGGTGTATCTATCCTGTCAACCGAAATTTCAAATTAAAGAAGTCATTCTAATCAAGAGTCGTGAATCCAATATAGTAAACCGTCAGTTAAGGAAAGTTTTCCTTAAAAGATGATGTCGGCCAGATTTGTCATTTTCTTAAATTAATCCCAACCAAAAAGGTTAGCAAAAATCCATATTCAACTTCTCAATGTATCTTTTCATCAAATTTTACATGAATTAAATATTCTCTTTATGAAAAGTTTATTTATCAAACATTATTGATCAAAAAAAAAAATTAAATATGATAGGAGTTAAAATGGTCAACATGTTTAGTTGACTTAAAATGACTTTATTGGTCAAAGAGTAATGTTAGGTGTTAAACTGTTAATGACACTGAGAAGGGGTAAAGTGTAATTAACCTAATATATAAAGCATGTAGAGGGAATGATCTAATTAAGTTTTCCAACTTGGGCATACTTGAATGAACAATTAGAGAAAATAAAATAATTGTAGTGAATTTGAAATATTTATACTAGTTATAAAAAGAATGTTTTTATTATGAATAAAAAATAAATACAATTTGAAAATATAAAACTATAACAGTTACAAATTAAATATTAATATTTATATTTCATTCTTTGCTTAAATATAAATGATTTTCTACTCTTAAGATTATATACATTCTTATTATGTATTTATGCAAAAATTTCATAATAAGTTAAGCAAGAAACAATTTATTCCATTAGTATTTCGTGCATTTTAGAGCAAGATAAATGTTGTTTTCATGAGCACTCAATACATTTTAAAGCAAGACAAAAGAACAAATTATTATTTTGATACTTTATAATGAATTTAATATACTATGTGATACCTATCTGTAATATAAAGAATATATTTGTTTAATATGTTTAATTTTTTATACATAAGATATAATTTTTGTTTGATTAATTTAACCTTTACATTTTAATTCGATTCATTTTTATTTTTGAAATTTTAATTATAACAATATTTTTATAATTAAAACTTCTGACTTATTGTGTATTTATGTCGAAATAGGTGTTTGTATCTTAAAAAATAGATAGAATAGATGATGAGTAATTTAATTATATTTTTCTACGGGGAATCGGAAATTATAATAAATATATTTATAATAAATGTGATTTTAATTATAATTTTTATAATAAATATGATTCATTTTTTCTATTTTTTGAAATTTCCGCCTAATTAAAATAAATATTTTTATACGAATAAAAATCTTCACATCTAGATTATGTATTTATGACAAAATAAGTAGTTGTATCCTATTTATTAAGTAGAATAGACAATAAGTCTCTTAATTGTGTTTTCATATTGGGAATTGGAAATTATATTTCATTAAGGGCGGGTATTTTAGGCATTACAAAAAAATAGAGAAACACTTAAATATGTTTTTCTATTGGGAATTGGAAATAATATTTCATTAAGGGCGGACATTTTAGACATAAGTGTTTCTTCACTTATATATGTTTTGTATTGTCTATTATGAAATACTATATTTCATTAAGGGCGGGTATTTTAGTCATCACAAAAAGGGAGGAACACTTCGAGGGGAGAAACAAAAAATTGGAGAAACAACTCGCATATATATAATAGTATATATATATATATATATATATATATATATATATTAACAATGGTTGTTTAAAATTTAACTTGAATTCCAAAAATAGTGTTTCAGACATAAAGTCGTGGTGTATATATCAAAGAAGGAAAATGATTTACAAAGTCACAAATTCTACACCACTTACCAAAGGCACTTTTCGTAGCAAAATCTTAGTAATCACCAACCCCTTATTTTAGATATTCAGTTAAATTTC
Source organism: Cinchona pubescens (assembly GCA_025175665.1). Classification (NCBI taxonomy): domain Eukaryota; kingdom Viridiplantae; phylum Streptophyta; class Magnoliopsida; order Gentianales; family Rubiaceae; genus Cinchona; species Cinchona pubescens. Next base: position 92,468 of record JANKKI010000386.1, on the reverse strand, counting down.
GCTCCTTCTTTTTCGGATCTAGTTACGCATCAGTGACTTTTATCACTTTGTGTAGATGCACTGATCAAAGAATTACGATCTTGTTCTTAGTAGCTTATGTTCTTTTTTTTTTTTAAATCTAATTATAAAATTACTTACCAAAATTAATTGAAAACATGTTTTGTTTTAAATGTCTTAAAAAGTTGAAATTATTTTTAAAAGCACATAGTCCGGAGATGTTAAAATAGGAGTTTTTTCAAATTTAACAAAAAAAAAAAATGATAAAAGTATTTGGGAGTATCTAAAAGTACCTTTTAACTTAATTATGAGTTGTTTTTAAGTTGCCAAGAAGTCAGGGTTATATAGTGAAATATGTAGGATGAAATTCATTGTATTCAAGTAAAATTTCATTCATGCTATTAAACATTCAACCTTGTTATTATAATTGGAATAACAATAACCTCAGTAATGATAATCATGTTTTGATGATGACTAAATCGTACTAACGGCTTGAAAACAAGTGTGCAGAAAAATAGGAAGGTTCGGACAAAAATAATCATCTGAACACAATTAAGAAAACAACCAAAAGTTACACAATACCTTATGGACAATGAAGAGCGCCCGAAACGTGGTCAGAAGTTTTAGGACACATATAACCGTCTGAACCAGAAGCTGTGGGATAGGACATATGACCGTTGGAACCAGAAGTTGTAGGATGCACATGACCGTCCGTACTAAAAGCTGTAGAATAGGACGCATATGACCGTCCGACCAAAAAGCTTAGGACGCACAAGACCTTCCGAAGAAAAGAGCTAAAAATGAAGAAGTTTTTGTCAAGTTGTAGGACACATACGACCGTCCGAAACACTGTTCATAAAGCAGTAGGACGCATGATCGGACGTCCGAACCACCGTCCAAACTCCTAACGACTAGTTTTTAATAGCTAGTTTTTTGATCGTTGGAGTTCAAATTTCAGCACATCTTTCATCTATAAATAGGTCGAGGACATCAGATAAATTAGTGGAACTATTACATTCAATACAAACACTTGTAAGAGTTATTTGGGGAGAAATAGGCTAAAATATTGTGAATTATATTGGTTTGGGTAGTATTGTTCTCTTGGCTCAATTAGAAGGAATTAGTGTGAACAAGATTAGACTAGTGAGTGCTCTTCAAGTGTAAGAGTGGAGGGATAACAAGTGTACAAAAGTGAGATTGTAATGTAAAACCCTTTGGCTTAACTAAAGGAACTTAATTAGTGCAAGAGTGAGCCTACTTTGTGTACAAGAAAGTTATTGCCTCACTTTCTTTGAAGAGGCACTACTAGTAGATGTACTCCAAACTTGATAAGTTTGGGAGTTTGGTTTGATATCCTTCATCTCAATCTTTTTATTTGTTCTTTAAGTTTCAATTGTTATAATATTTATCTTTGATCATTTGTGTTTAAGTGTTCATTTGTTGCACAAAGTTTGCATTTTCACATTGCAATTCAAAAGGTTTATTTTTTAGAGACAACCTAATTTATCCCTCTCTTAAGTTGCTTTTGAGCCAACAATAATTTTCAAATTTAATTTATTTTTTAATATGCTCAATGGAAGCAAATATTTTTCTTGTTTGTTTGAAATAATAACTTTTTTCTTACAAGTTAATAGGTACTTGAATCGGTTAGTATTTATAAGTTGGGTAGCAAGTCAAGTAATGATATTAGCAAGTCCGGAATCTGCGACCTGGCGAATACCTTATCCAGTCTATATATACAGGGATAATTGTATAATTTTACATATTGTAACTTAATATTAATGAATTTTTTCTTATCCCCTTCCTATTTGCATGACTGTTATGTGTACTTTTACCTATTTTGACATAATATTAATAGATTTTTCCTTCTCTTTCCATTTGTATGAGTATTTGTGTAATTTTTAGTTTAATTTTTTAAACTCAAATTTATCACAAATGAATTGGATCGGATACCTGATCATCTAATCCGCTTTTAGCGAGTTTCGAATGACCAGGTAGTGGGTCCATTTTTTCCTCACCAGTCACACGATTCACACCAAGTCAAGTGACTTGGTCAGTTTATTACCAAATAAACTGGTAGTACCCAATCTACAAAAACTCCTAGTCTAAATCACATACTAGATGATTAATTAAATAGACAAGAGTTTTTAACTGTTAAACGCTAATGACATATATTTTTTGATTAATTAAAAACTTCAAGAGTTTTTTGCTGTTAAAAGCTAATGCATCAATTAATAATAAGTGAAAATTTGATACATTGAATTTAGAATAAATTAAAAGTTAGTATACTCAATTAACAACTAATCAAAAGTTGGTTTTATTGAAATGAAATAGAATATATTTCAACCTGAAAACTAAATATTTCCAATTTATCCAGTGTAACTAAATGATTAACATAGCATTGAACCCACGCAATAAATATATATATCACCAGAAGCTCTAATAGCTTAATCGTTTAACTACTTATCGCTCATACCAACCATCACAATTCTAAAAGCCACATTTTCCAACATGTTCCAATTTCTAAAAGACATGGCTATTTGCGCCAAATGCCAAACCCTCCATATACCATCGTAGAAAATATCTACTGGAATCTTGTGTTACCCTGTGACAAAACTGTCCTCGGATCCATGGAGTTTGCTTCATTCACAGGCAAAAAGAACTCCAACGTGTAAGTGCAATAATTCGAGCAAGAGCTTCGCAAACAAATAGCAAAACGGCCAGATAATCTAAATTTTCGAGCATTGGGTACGAAGGGGTACTCTGTTACGCTTAACTGTCTTGTATCCCTACAAAAACAAGCACTTTTGGATGAAAATGCTTTTCCAACAACCCCTTGTCCGTTCCTAATAAAACAATTGATAGAAGCATCTTGAAAAGATGAAAATGTGGACGACAATAACTTTGTCTTATCCCCCAAGCTGCTAGTTCTTCTCTGGAATTTTCATTGATCCAAATTTGAGCTACAGGTAGTTGATGTCTTCTGCCTACCACATTCAATACTTCGTAAATTTCAATTTCGATGAGCTCTCTGCGATTATCTAAAGATGTTTTCCTTAAAAGCATTAGTAAAGCTAAACAGCTTAGATTTTCAGATAAAATTTTGAAATATAGAAAGAAAAGAATACATCAGATACTCACCGAAATGTGAGAGGAAGTATTTCAACCAGGTAATTCCTCCCCCAATACTGAGACCTAACACCTACAATAGAAAATCCATGAACATAAAAATTCTTGCAAAGAACCATTCCTGATTTTAAGGTGCCTGGATTAAAGGGTATGCCCCTATCTCATAAGTAAGCTAATAGTTTGCTAAAAAAATTTAAAGGAGAATATTAGAACCTCAATCGAATACAGATATCCAATACCGTACTGACTTCCCTGATATGAAGCTACAATCTCAAGTACACCGACAGTTATGGGAAACTGATTAGGAGGTTGTTGATCATAGACGGGCACGGGCTGGTATCCCACGACACAACCAGCCAGACGATCAAGTTGTGGATATTCTTCAGTAGAGTAATAGCGGACATCAATGACGCATTCGGGTAATCCCCTCGTGAACACGCGTCCAGGAGGACCAAAACTCTACTACTTGAGTACCATTCTGATTCAATGGTATTCAGTAATCCAAACAGAACTTCCTATATTCACATAGTCGCTTTATACCATCTTTTCGATTCGGGGATAGAGAAAAGGTTGGTCACAAGTTGTTAAGTATATTTTGTCTCCAATCTTAACTAACCCGGAAAACTGAACCCATACATCGTTGTCCCAAATGAGCATTGCCGCAAAAGGTGTCATCACCTACATTAAAAATATCAATGTTTCACCTATTAATAGCAGAAGTAAAATACTAGAATTATACTTAATCATACATTTCATAATATTTAATCACAATATAAAATTTAGGGTAAACCTGGAATTCTTAGTATCTAAGCATTTTTTTAGTAGAAAACTTTATTTTGATTAGAAATAATTATTATTGGACGGAGTTGTTAATATATTTTCATGAAAATATAAAGGCCCTTCTAAATAGAGGGTTTCATTGGTCAAAAAGCAAAAGATGATTTAATTGCAATGTCCTTATATAAAATCTTCTGTTACCATGTTACTCATAAAAATGAAAAAAAAAAAATGAATAATATTAACTTTTTAAACATCACAAATATATATATATATATATATATATATATATATATATATTGAAATATAACATATCCAAATATTTCGATACATAGAAAACTTAGTTTGAAGAGCACTCACTAGTACTTATCTCTGTCTCTTGGGCCAAACCCGTCCGCTCGACCGTTTGGGCCCGTGGGCCGACCATTGCCCTTTTTGTTTTAAAATGCAATTAATGACACTTTTACCCCTTCAATAGCTGTAAAATGGCTAGTTTTTAATATAATGTAAAAAATTTTTTCTATAAATACCACAAAAGTTTTCCAACAAATCACACGACAATTTCTCTCTAAAGATTTCTCTTATTTCTTCTTTCTTCTTTCTACTCTCTAATTCTATCTCCCAGTGCATTTTATAATTTCTTTCATACTACTTAAATTATAATATATAGTATTTTAAATTAATAAGTTATTAATTTTAATATAATAACTTAATAAGTAAAAATTTAAATTTAAGAAAAATGTAACTAGTACGAATAATTCGAAACTAGTTTTGATTGTTAAATTTAATTACTAATAATTTGGTCTAATATATAAGTACAAATTTTAATTACTAAAGTACTATTAACTAGTAAGTAGTACTTCGAACAATTAATAAGTTATAATTTAATATTAATTACTATAAATAGTAAGTAAATGATTTTAAATTAATAAGTTATTAATTTTAAAATAATAATTAATAAGTAAACATGTAAATTTATCGAAAAAATATTTTTAAAATTTAAGTAAAAAATTAAATTGGAGGACCAGTCCGTGGACGCCCGCCCGCTCACCGTGGGCCTAGCTCGGGGCGTTACGGACCGACCCTACCTTGTTCCGGCCTGGCTCGCCCCGGTCCACTGCCACCTCTAGTTACGGCAACTTATAAAGAATTCGAGTATGGGTAGTTCATCATTGTATGTGCTCCAAAAAACCCGCAAATTCTCCGCCGACCAAGGATAAGTCGGGGTTCGCCTGTACCATGATATTTCACAAGGCCCCAGATGAAAACTAAAAGGCCACAAATTTTTATTTTGAGATTCCGTTGCCATCAACCGTGAGATAAATACTGCCTTTTATTTTCTCTTCCTTTTCCTCACTTTCAACTCTACAAGTGAACTACTATATATATATATATACAGCTATATATATATATGAAAATATTTAGATAGATGTGGTTTATGGCCTCACTTATAGAATTTGGTTTATGACATGACTTGTAGATCCTGTAGTATAGATTAAATATTATGAAATCTATGACATCAGATGATGCAACCAAAATTTTATAAAATTTAATCTTGACCGTGAGATTTACAAGTAGGATTCAAAATCAAATTTATGGTAATATTTTCCATATATATATATATATATATATAGATGAACGGACAGGAAACTATAAGCTAAAGTGTTGACTTTAAAACAGGAAAGACAAGAAAGCAAGCAAAGCAAGAGGTTCCCTTCTCATCCATGTACTGGTCAAAATAGTTCAAGTGATAAAAAAAAATGTGAAATGGTTCAAACGATTGCGTAGAGTCACTATGGGGGCAAGAGTGGGCAGGGGCACTTGCGGAGCAATTGCACTGACCTCCCATATCCATCCTATTCTAGTGTAAATTTTTTCTAGATCTTTCAATTATTATGATAATTTTAATAGATTTGTCCTCAGTAATGATTTTAAAAAATAGTTATGAGCTTATTATATTATTAAAGTTGAAGAACGTTTTTGTATTTTAGTTAAAAAGTTCATGGACTAAAAGCAATGTAGGGCTTAAAGTCTAAACAGCAAAGAAAAAGGTAGGATTCTTATACATGAACTGGTCCAAATAGTTCAATTGATTAAAAAAAATTAAAAATCAACTCCTATTAAATTTTTTGTGTGGGTGTAAGATTAAAAATTCGAATCTCTTTGTATTTTTAAGATAGAGGTTAGATTCTCTGTTCCTTAGTCTAGTTAGTTCTCCATTTTCTTTTAAAATTAGATAAATAAGAGTAGATTAAATTATTAAGGTTTGAAAATAAAAAAAAAATTAAAAAGGTCAAATGATTCAAACAATCCTAATGGAATGGTGCAGAGAAGGTGTGGTTGGGTGGAGCAACCATGGGACCCATGGAGCACTTGCCCAGTAATAACACTGATGTCCCATATCCCTCCGTAAGTCTTGCTGATATTTAACTCGCAATGCAGATTATATGGCAATAGTTAATATAATTAAAAAGTAGGTATAGTTTATAATTTTTTAATTATTTAATGATTTGTAATATTTATTTTATAGTGTTGAGTGAATAGTAAAGAATTTTTATCTATTCTAATGTTAAATTTTCTAGATTTTTCAAATATAATGACAATTTTAATAGATTTGCCCCCATTAACAATTAAAAAAAAAAATAGTTATGAGCCTATTATATTTAACTAGTAAATAGAATATTAATATTGTGAGTTACATATTAAATTATATATAATGTTTGTTGTATTCTATTGTTATCATAATTACACAATTTCATTGAATTAAGAGTAACTCTGACATTCTTATAGTTTGAGGCAATTATGATTTGCAATTCACTCATATATATAATAGAACAGCTATATAATAAATAATAATATTATATAATCAACAATGTCAATATGGATACTATGCTTTTCTTTTAAACTTCCTAATTCTAAAATAGAATATGATACTACAAACTCTGAATAAAGTTTTTTTTTTTTTTTTTATAAATTGCCACTTTTAAAAAGAAAATTATCATATGTGAAGAGAAAATTCGATAATGATAATGTTAGAATAATTTTTTATTTAAAGGACTAATTTGAGACTCTATTAGGTTGGAATGTTATATTAAAATAATTTTTACAGTTTGACGGATCAACTCGAAACTTTTCCTATTTGAAGAGTTATATTGAAATTAATTAAAATTTTTCAGTTTAAAGAGTCCCATTGAAACTTTAACTCATTTTGGATGGCCAATATAGTAGTTGTTTATTAGCAAACTCATTATTGTTCGGAAAAAACGGCGTCGTTTTAGGATCCCATCTCAAGTTTCCATTTGTCTCCATAAGAAAAAAACGACATAGTTTCGTTTTAATCATTAATCCCTAATTTCCCATTTGCAACCCTTTCTACACAACGGCACTTCCACCTGTCGTTTCTCATTTCTTATTTCCCGTCCACTTTCCTGTCTTCTCCCATACTAACATCACTTCATTTTCCGTTTAATAATATATTTGCAGAGTTGAGATATGATGTGTAGTAGGAAAAGGAAGAGGCGTCTTGTCTTCTGCGGTGATGGCAACGGAAACTGATCAAAATTTGTGGCCTTTTAGTTTTCCTATGAGGGATTTGGGACCTTGTGAAAGATCATGGTCTAGCCGCCGCCGCCTCCGCCTCCGCCTCCGAACTCGTTATACTTTGATCTAGATGTGAGTCTTATGGAATACGACACTCGAGACCTCTTCTCACGGCCGGTAAGTACCAATATGTAGTAGTACTAGACTACTAGTAGTATTTACTCTTGAAATGAAGATTTACGTTAAACGACATTGCAATTAAATCACCTCGTTTTTTCATACTTACAATACACTCACTCCGGTTTATTTTAACTGTTAATAAGCTACTTTCTCGATCTTATTTTATATATGTTACGTTTTTTATTTTAATTTATCTAAAATTTTTAAAATATATAATATTATAATGTATGCTATTGTATCTAAAATATATACTTTAATACTACGATAATGTATCGGTTTCATTTTTGGTAAAAATTTAGGAAGATTCGATCTTTAGTTTTATTTGTTTATTTTGTGGTATAGATTAAATTTTAAAAAATTTATGACATCAACTAATGTAAATAAGATTTTTTAAAATTTAATTCTGATCACAAAATATACAAGTTCTAAATATTTTCCCTCATTTTAACCGTTATTCAGGTTGATACTATAATGTACTACAGTTGTTAGGGGTTAATGCAGAAGGATTAATAAACTATTAAATTTAATATTTTAATACTACACTGTGCTCCCTTTCATTTTAACTGTTGTTCCGGTTGATACTACAATGTAGTTCCTCCGTTTTATTTAATATTTTTTTAAAATTACACACAAAATAAATTGTCTAAATATAAAGAGAAAATAAAACACATTAATGATTACCAACGGTTAATTAATGATTGATCTTCTCAATTTCAGATCCTGACACCTTTAGTGGCAATGATGTGATTAAACAGAAGATCAAAACTTTTCTACAACTTATAAGCTCATTTGAGGAGATATATCTGGTTCAGTTCTGGGGTTTAGTTAAGATTGGAGACAAAAAGTACTTAACAACTTGTGACCAACCTTTTGCACTATCCCACAATCGCAAAGATAGTATAAAGGGACTATGTGAATATAGGAAGTTCTGTTTGGATTGCTTAATACCAATGAATCAGAATGGTGGTACTCGAGTAGTAGAGTTCGGGTGTTTACCAGTGGATTGCCCGAATGCGTCATTGATGCCCGCCATTACTCTACTGAAGAATATCCACAACTTGATCTTCTGGCTGGTCGTGTCGTGGGATACCGGGCCATGCCCGTCTATGACAAACTACCTGCTAGTAGTCAGCTTCCCATTGGTGTGCTTGAGATTGTATCTCCTTATCAGGGTGGTCAGTGCGGTTTTGAATATCTCCATTTGATTAAGGTTCTAATATTCTCCTTTAAATAATTTAAGCAAAGTATTAGCTTACCTATGAAATAGTGGCATGCACTTTAAAATCATTAATGGTTCTTTGCAAGAATTTTATGTTCGTGGATTTTCTGTTGTAGGAGGTGGGTCTCAAAACTAGTGACGGACTTACCTGGTTGTACTACTTCCTCTCAAATTCTGGTGAGTAGCATTTGTATTCTTTTTTTCAATATTTCAAAATTTTATCTCAAGATCTAAGATGTTTACCTTTACTAACACTTTTAAGGAAAGCACCTTTAGATAAACGCAAAGAGATCGATGAAATTGGCAAAGTATTGAATGTGGTATGCAGAAGACATCAACTACCTGTAGCTCAAATTTGGATCAATGAAAACTCCAGAGAAGAACTAGCAGCTTTGGGGATGCGAAGTTATTTTCTGCCAGATTTTTCATCTTTTATGCATGCTTGTGCCAATTGTTTTATACGGAAGGGACAAGGGGTAGTTGGAAAAGCATTTTCATCCCATAATGCATGTTTTTGTAGGGATCTAAGACAATTAAGCATACTCCTTAGTACCCAATGCACGAAAATTTGGATTGTCTGGCTGTTTTGCAATTCGTTTGCAAAGCTCTTGTTCGAAGAATTGCACGTACACATTGGAGTTTCTTCTGCCTGTGGATGAAGCTAAACACTTGTATAGTTCCTTTAAGATTGCGGCTGTACAAGAATTAGGCGAGAAATTGTTTGTTGAGGTTATAAAGGTATCTACAGATGATAAACTTGATTCCTTTGAAATAGGCCATACTGTTAGTACTGAATCTACAGCTAGGATTGCAGAAGTACAAAATGGAGAAGTGATGCCACCTGATTGCTCATTTCAGCAAGTTAATGCTGTAAACAAGTCTATAAACAGTACCAATGTAAAGCTAAATGGAGTTGCTGGATCTCATGAACAGCCAATTCAGGAACTTGACGCAGGAATCAACCAAGAGAGGGTACTAGTGTGGAGCATAGTGGCAAGGAAGGGACTAATTCTAGTGAGCAAGGCTCAGTTAATACTTTAGAAAGCGAACATGGGATTACTCGTGAGATTCTTGAACTAAATTCTACAAGGAAACTTAAGGATGGTGCAACAGATCTTCGTGGTAAGCTTACTAGATCCAAGTTATTAGCTGTATCCTTCTTTGCTCAAAAATTGAATTGGAATTTGGATTAATGCATCTTGCTTTGCTTATACTCTCCATCTGTTTGGGAGTATTCCCTTTTACAGGTTGTTCTAAATGTATTTAGTTTTTCTTTATGTAATTAGTCGATCTGCATTCAAGCGTATATGCAGGAAGCACAATATGCAGAGGTGGCCACCTCATAAAGCTAGAAAGAGTAATCAATCCTTTGTACAACAGGAAATTGTTCAACCTTCTATGGAAAATACTCAATGCCAGATGCAGCAAGACTACAAGATGATAGCAGTATAATTGTAAAGGCAACATACAGAGATGACATAATAAAGTTCCAGCTTCCACTTTCTGCCCGAAAAATGGATTCGTGCCATGGATGAGAAGGTGGCACGACGAGTTAATTTACCTGTTGGAAATTTTAGAGTTAAGTATCAGGATGAAGGTGATGACTGGGTTTCAATGACCTGTGATGAAGATTTTAGTTTCTGTATAAGCACATTAAGATCACTAGGTAGGACTACAATCAAAATGTCAATCATTGATTCATGAACTTTTGTACAATTAACCAGTTTGTATGTCTAGGTTGCTTTACTGCTTTGATATTTTCATTTGATACTTTTTTCCATGTAACTAGTGTTTTCTACCGCAGAGCATGCCAAAAACAGGCCTAGTCCCATGTAGTTCTCATATGTGCTATGACTATTTTTTCTAGTTCTAGTCACTAAATGAATATAGCTATCCCTCACTTGTGACTAGTTAGATCGGGTTACTCTCAGAAAACAAAGTTGTTATCTGCATATCATAATTTATGCAATAGTTAAAGGGAAAATTTTAAATCGATCGGGGTTATGAAATGCTATAATATTATCTGATTATCACTCAAGAATGTCCCGTAATGACAGTTTATGGTGGAAAGATACCGTTTGGCATCATTTTCAAATGGACCTGATGAGTGATGACCCAATTTTTTAAAATTTTTCAGCTGTTCCGTTTTTCCTTTAGAAAGACCATACATATATAAGATCATCCCTAAATAAATTGTACAAAGAAAATCCTTTTCAAGTCCACGTGTCAGCATGGTATTGACCCAATTACAACCTGATCCAAGTTGTCAAAAACTTAAGCATTCATTGGCTCAAGGCATATCCAAAGGCAGATAAGGAGGCTCGAGTGTTCACTCTACATCACAGAAACAAAACAACAAAACCTCCAACTTCAGTTATATCCATCAAATTATCTGCTGAGAGTTTCTCAAAATATTGCAAAGTAAAAACAAACAAGCAATGGCACAAGCAATGGCTTCAATGGCTGGATTACGTGGATCCGCTCAAGCTGTTCTTGAAAGAAGCCTTCAGCTCAGCGGTTCAAGCCGCTTGAGGACACACATCCAGCACCAGCAGAATTGGCTTGGCTAGACCTGGATTCAGTGAGTTATATCTCATCAAATGAGCTTATAAGAGACAGGTATAAACGAGCCGCTGAGCTATGTTGGGACTTGTTGCAGCTGGGATTGCCTCAGGATCTTTTGTTCAGGCTGTTCTTGCTGATCCCATTCCTATTAAGATTGGACCACCTCCACCACCCTCTGGTGGATTGCGTAAGTTCTTGTCCATCCCTTCCGCTATTACCCTGAAAGGATTCTACACTAATTTTGGTGTAGCTAATTCATACCAGAAATAATTTTTGGTACATAGTACAGGTACGAGTATGTAATACATCAGTTTGTTAAAAAATACACTATACGAGTACTGTTTAGTATGCAGGACCAGATACTCGAAAACATGAAGGACTACACAATTCAGAAAGTTATCTAGTGATCTTAACACATCTAGATGTGTATAAGAGACAGGGCTTATATTTTGTGTAGTCCAAGTAGCCTTAAAATCACCCTCTGGAACAACTGAATGAATTCAACTTTTCTTGATCAAAAGTCACTACTTTGTTTAGCATATTAGATGCTTTGAACAGACAATGTTGAAGAACTACTAGTGAGGCATTTGATATTTTGTTAATCATTACTATCAAATTTGTTCATTTGGCAGCTGGAACAGGTGTTTCAGAAAGCCGAGGGATTCCGACCTACTGCAGCAAGCATCGGTTTTCATTCAGCCACTGCCACCGGCAGCTGCAGCAGCCAGGGCAAAGGAATCTGCCCAGGACATTATTAATGTAAAGGGGTTGATCGACAAGAAGGCTTGGCCATATGTCCAGAATGACCTTCGTCTAAAGGCGGAATGCCTTCGGTTTGATCTCAACACTGTCATCTCAGCAAAACCAAAAGATGAGAAGAAAAAGCTCAAAGATCTCACTGGGAAGCTGTTCCAAACCATCAGTGATGTAAGTTGACCAACAATGTTAAATACGCAAGCCAAGTTTTTTTTAATTGTTGAAAACAGAAAAAAGTTACTCGATACTCGAATAGAACTTGGCTGTTTGAATTTAATTCACCAATAATCAAGTTAAGTTTGAAACAAGATTCAACGTTCATTAGTCTTTTGCGTTTGGTTCGAATTTGGTTCAATAAACTAAAAACTTTAAATTTATACGTAAAAAATTTCAAACTACTCAAGTTTGATCCAAGTTCGACTTTGACAAAAACTCGTTGGAATTCAACTTGAAAGATAAACAAGCCAAATTTGAACAAAATTATAACTTATTAAAATACTGAATTAGACAAGTGAACACTTAAGTGTTCGACTTGTTTATATGATTTGTATCCTTAATGTTTCTATGAATTGAAAAGGTTCTTAATTATTAGACTTGCGCATTTAACTAATTCTTACTTTCTTGATAAACAGTTGGACCATGCAGCAAAAATCAAGAGCACTGCTGAAGCAGAGAAGTACTATGCAGCAACTGTATCTAGTTTGAAGTGATGTTCTATCAAAGCTGGGTTTAGAAAAGTAAAATTTACCATGGTGTAAGCTTTTGTTTGAGCAATGAGATAATACTTTCTAATTTAATTTCTGAAGGAATTTGTCATAATGTAAAGATGGTTTAAGTTAAAAAAAAAATGAGGGATCATGGCCCTGGAAAATTAATTAGCACAGTACTCAATAAATACTCTTTCTTAAAAAAAAAAAAAAAAAGTCAAGGATGTCAATTATCACATGGTAAATAGAATCCAATATCTCAAACAGATATTTGGTTCTGCATCAGAGTTAAAGACAACAAAGTTCGTTGCATTGGCAGAAATATGCTTATTGTACAGAAATATTAAACTTTGACCACAATATGAGTGTAGTTCTTCACAATCAGAATTCAACTTTTTAGACAAGTAAAATTGCATTTTGCAATCGAGAATACTGAAATTAGATAAGCCAAGATGAACACAAGAATGCAGCAGATCAAATCCGTGAATTGAAATTGAATGTTGAACAACTATCTTGATGAAGATAAATATTTTCCTCGTCATAATTATGGTAGCCAGGACTAAAGAAGAAACAGGAAATTCCGAAATTTTACAACTTTTTGAGATCTCAATCATCTGTTTTTGTGCATGCTGTATAAGATGGACAGAGAAGGCAAATAAAAAAAAAGAAGGAATTTACCAAGGAAATCCTTAAGCATTATTCATAAAATCAACAAATGGCAGAGAACAATAAGATAAACTGATAAACAAATTGATAATGAAAGTAACATGACAAAAGACAGCAAAGACAACTGACCAATGACCTAACTGAAGATTTTGTTTCCTTCATATATGACTCCTGCATGAATTCTCTGTAGTTTCACTAGCCAGGGCTGAAAAGTACAACAACTCTTACCACAAACAAGATACAACAACCAACCAGGGACATTAATTAATAACAGTAAATAGGGTTTTCTCAGATTAGAGTCCTACACATTGATACATAAATCAAAGACAAGCAAGCAACAAAATCCAAGAACTCAAACAATTCATACACTAGAATGAAACTTTGACAATAAAGTTATCCAAGTCCTAATCATGCTAGCTAGAGCCAAGCCTAAAGAGAGCATGGAAATCTTGATACTTCCCTATACTAAATATATAGGTTACAGGAAGTTACTAAATGTTCATGCTAGTCTAAGTTGAAGAATTCTCATTGAAAGTAACAAGGTAAGAATAACTTAGTAATGAAAGAAACACAAAAAGTGTCAAACAGGTAATTGACCTAGCTAAAAATTCTTTTCCCTTCGTCCTTAGTTTTTCTTCTTATACACAATTTCCTTCTAAGATTCTTTTAACTGTTTTTCTTAAGCTCAAGTTTCGGTTCTGAACGATTCCCTTCTAAGTCTACCATACTGATCTAGATGTGCTTAAGAATTTTTGTCCTGAAGGTGGTGGATAACTGTCTATCAACTTTGTTCGAGTATTGTATGCAATAAGAGAGTCATCACATCGCTGAAACCACAACCAATCTAGCTTGCACAATGAGAAAGGCAAAAGCGTGTCCAGAGTCTTGGTATATTTACTAAACAATATAGAAGGGATGATCACTATCTTCCTTTCAGACCAAAATTGCTTTTTGTAATTAACTAGTATCCAGATACGAAGTTCTTGTTCCACAAGATTAGCCAGAGATAATTTGTTCTCGGAGGAAAAGACCTTAACATGTTCAAAACTTGACAAGTAAGCCTGAGGAATCTTGACATTCGCAAAATGCTCACTTTCAATATCAAGTCAAACTACTTCATAAACACCAAATCCAGGATTGAAAAATCTAGTGACAAAGAATGTGTCTTTAGTAGCTAGAGAACAGAACTGGTCTCCTTCATTTCCGAGGTTATGAAAGCCAGGACAATCAAGGTCTCTCCAGTTGACATCATTTCCAACTGTTAGGACTTGACAACCTCCATTTTCTGTACCTTCCTTGCGATAAATATAAGCCAACTTATAATTGTTATTCTTGGGAGAATAGAGCATCCGACATATGTTTGGATTTACCATGTGGATCGGGTAGATCAAACACGTAGTTAGTTGCAGGGTTCCTTATACTATATTTTATAGTCAAGCTACTTTGTCCAGTAATAATCCATCCTTATACAGGAATTTGAATATTTCTTCCTCTCCGTATACAAATACACACCTTGATCGTCCCAAAAGTACCTCAATGAATTTGCGATCCTGAATAATAACACACCACAACTTGCACACACATTTACATCTCCCCAAAGACTGCGCTGGTAATTTACTTAAGATCTCAATGATTATATCGTCAGGATATCGCTGTTATACTTGATAGCGGCACATGAATATCCAGTTTATCCAGTTTCAGATTAAATTCGATAAATTCACCCAGTAATCATGAATCTTTGCTGAGTTGAGTTTATGTAATACCCAAAAATAAAAAAAAATATATTAACAAAATTTTGGAAACTTAAATTTTCTTAATTAATAATAAATAATATGTGAAAGGACCATGTATAACAACCTAAATTTTTAAATGCTCAACCTAATTGTTAGCTTAATTTTATTTTTAATAGATGAAATAATAAACTGCACATGATTTATAATTTTGATTTTTTTAATTTTTAATTCGGTAAAACTCAACTGAATTTTTTAATATACTATACACATCTAATGTGTATAATTGAATTCGAGTAAACTAAAATTTATAAACATTGGTCTAAACTCACAAGAGCATAATTAAAAAATGAAAAATCCATTGCACCTTAATAAATTAAAATATAGATTATAACAAGTAAATGTGAAGCCAAATTTAGTCATGATGAGAAATTTTTTTAATAAACATTTATTCTTACCATAATATAACACTATAAGTACACTTCATGTAGATTTGATTGATAATATAAGCATGACTGGTAAATGAAATATTACCAATAAAAGTGAAGTACCAAAAATGAAGTTATTCAAGAACAAGCTAAGGTACTTGTTCTTCTTTGTGCCGGTTGCAAATGCTAATTACCCTATGCATTCGGTAGCACGAGTGAAGGCATTTTTTTTTTTCTTTCAAAACCCACATTTTCCTCTACTCTTTAGTGACATGAACTTGTAATTAATAAGTTATAAAAGCGTCTTATTACTTTTGAAATTCTTACTATTTGAGATTCGTTGTCACAGACGAGTGAAGGTATAATTACACCATCAGGACAATTAGGACAATCAAGAAAACCATAAAACCATAAACCCTAAATAGCATAATGCTTTAAAATCTTAAGCCATTGCCCCATAATTTGGTCCAAAGAGAACAAGGACTGTTGAATAAGATTCTGTTCATAGACGTTTCCCATGTCAAACATAATTAAAGAAACAAACAAGTTTCTACCACCCCAAAAAAAAGGAAAGAAAAAAAAAACAAATATTCCCTGTTCACCAAAGTCAAGATTAAGAGACAGTGACCCAACCCAGCTTGGTCCTGAACTCCGGTGAAAGCTAAAGGTCTGCATAAGAAGAAAAAAAAAGAAAGGAAAATTCATATGTTAAGGTTAAAGTTAGAGAAAATCAACCAACAAGTTAACTAATTATCATCAATGTATATAAGAACAAAATTGTTAGAGAAATTGAATAATATACAGAAAAGGAGGCTGCTGACCTATGTACTTATACACATCTGTATGTGTTTATCTGTTTCCTCGCTCTGCATCCCTTTTATATGCACTAGGCTTGGGGTATAACAAGGACACACTGGAAGGGAAGAGTATGGAAAAATGCTTTTGTCTATAACATTATAGGCCAAATTACAGTTACCACTTCCAGTAACATACAAGTAATTGTGTCTTAGTTTTGTATGCCATATATTGCCAAATTTGAAGTAATTCTTTATGAATCCTGAGGAAATAAGTAGTGTTCTTTCAGCCCATATTTTCTTCTTATGATTTTCCAATACCAAGAAAATGAGGTTCTCTTTCTCGAATCTAGCAAGCGCGAATGTACCATTCCAGCAAGAAAGACTGAGATCTTCCCTACGCGAAAGCAGAGGTCCTGTGGGATCTCAATAGTTGTGATGCATTCGCTTTCCATTTCGATGCGAACTATATTTGAATAGCCATACTGAAAAATAAACAATAATTTACCAATTCGCCCTGTAGCTATTTCCTTTTTAGGACTTCCCTCGAGCTTACCAGAACTGGGAATATCGATTGATCTCCAATCAACATCAGTTCCAGCTGTTAAAACTCTACAAACTCCCAATTCTGTATCTAATTTCTTGTAACACACATAGGCCAACTTGTACTTGTCAACATTTGGAAGATAAAACATACAAACAGTCGAACATTGATCAGGTATACTAGGCAGATCAAGTATTTGTTTTGTTGAAGGGTTCCTTAAACGATAGTATATTGGAGAATTCGAGTTACTTTTCTCCAGGACCAGTCCATGCTTTGAAGATATATATACGAATGTTTTCTTATCACCAGCTGATCCATCAAGATTAGGAGTCGTATTATTTTCCTCCCACATTTTAGTAAATTCATTACATTTACCTATGCTTCTTGATGAAGCTTTCTTCCTTAATTATCGCACACCATAACTTGCACACACACTTGAATCTAAGTAAAGCTTCCACGGGCAACCATTTTAATATCTCAACAATTAATTCAATAGGCATGAAAGGTTGCACTACTGAAATTTCAGGAGCAAATAACATTTTGTTTCTACTTTCTTCTTCAGGGCTACTTCCTCTTTGCCTCTTAATATCAGGCTCATCATTCTTGGCCGCAAAAATTTCTTCCTGGTATAACAAATTTGAAAAGGTTGCATGATAAAATTTAAGCATCATGATCAATCCCTAGATTAAGATGGGTGCAAAAGATTCTCGATGGCAAAAATAGAAAATTTTATGGTTTCATTAGCTTATATATCAAGATGGTGTTTCTATCGTCTTTCACTTAATAAATTTGTAATGAATACAATTTAAGAGTCAAAAATTGAATTTTTAATTAACAGTATCACACCTTAATTAAACTGTAAAATTACTAAAACAATGTAAAACATCCATAGCATCTAACCAAGACAAAAAATTTGATTCGAATTAATTCAATAGTCTATAATTGTTTACCGAACAGAATTACCTTTCCAATTTACCCATCGAACCTTCAGATTTCTAAAAGTGCTTAGTTTCTCAAGGTTAATTGATAATATGTATGAAAAAGATATTCACGTCATCAATTATAATACGAAATTGAAAAACTTACCATTAATCAGACGATTCCAGTTGGCCCCGGACGGCCAGATGGGATTTATATGGGAGTAACTTTATTCGAAATTGTTCATCAAGAATTAATTACCTTGCACCATTAACAAGTATATATAGGGCCACTTTTCGTCCCTCAGTTTGTGAAGAAAGATTACTATTTTCAATGGGAAACATAATAAACGACATATATAAGGTTTTACGGGAAATTTTACAGTCTTTTTTAAAATTATTTCCCTAATTTTAAAAGTTTGTACAATATAAATTTTTAAAACCTATAATATTGTATTGTATAAGTCCAATGATTTAAACTACAAGTACAAGAGAATGGTTCCTAAAGGACTGTAAAATTCTTCAGAATATAATATTGACTTACAAGTTTTATAAGTGAGACCTAAGTTCAGGTCTATTGAAATATTTTTTATTGAAAATTAATTGTGGTTAAAGATCAAGAAAAATATACGTGCTTATTGGATTACATGTTTGACATTGTCGTGATGGTTAATGACTGTCATCTTATACACATCTAGATGTGTATAAGAGACATTAGTATTGCATTGGGGTTCATCTTTTATAAACACCGCAGATTCTATAAGAGACTGTAAAAAACTGGATCTACCTAAATATTTGCCAAATTTCAAAATGGATTTTTAGAAATAACTTGGGCACAGTATTCTATTTTGCACCCATGAACTTGTAGCTAATGCTCATTTTGCACTTTTAATTTTAATTTTAGATATTTTGTACCCAAAATCTCAAATTTGTTCTATTTTGTCTAATTTTTAACACTGTTATAAATTTAATTAGTAGTATCTATTCGTGGTATACAATAGATTCAACAAGACATATAATAATGTTGCCATAATATTTTGGATGTATCAGCAAAAATTTTGTTAATTTTAGTAATAGTATTAAAAACTAAAATGAAGTGAAATGAATTTAAAAATTGAGGTGCAAAATTTCTAAAATTAGGTGTAAAGTGAAAATTAAATATAGATTGAGGAATGCTAAATGGAACCAGTCCCTTTTTTTTTTTAACGTGTAGTTCAAAATTTGCTAGTTGGTCAAAGACTCAAACAGGCATAATTCTTACCATAACTCTAAATGTATTAGGAATGGTACGACTAAAGGTGTAATACCCCCAAGCAATGGCTAATGCTTAATTGAATTGGCCATCCAAAATAGATAAAACTTTCAATTTGACCCTCCACGTTGAAAAACGTTCCAATGGAACAATAAAATTAAAAAAAAAAAAAGTATTCCAACGTGGCACTTCCATTAACCTCCATTCAAATTCAACATTTAACAAGCCAATAAGGAGTCGCCTTAAGTACAGCTAAAACGAATAAATAGGTATTTTTACTTCATTTTCTAACCCATTTTCAATTTACACTTTGAATTTAAATTTCAAATACATTGCGCCCCTAACTTTCATATTCATCTCCCTTCCATCCAAATTTTGATAACGTTACCAAAATTAATGAATATTCTAACTATACAAGCCTAGTAATAAATTGGAACTTTAGTCAAATTTCTTAACACGATTTTCCAAATTGAACTAAAGTGGGATAAATTTAAAAGTTGAAAGTATAATATACACCAAAATTTAAAAATAAGAGACAAAGCAGCGTTAGAACCACATATAGTTTAATAAATTTTGCCTCCACAACTTCGGAAAAATCGCAAAATAGCCTAGGGGAATTTTTTGAATTTTTTAAAGTTGTCTTCCATTTGCACCTGTTAAATTTATTAAAAGAGATCTTTTTCTAATGCATTGCTCTCTAAAAAGTTTAAATATATTTAATTGTCCCTTTATCACAAAACTTTTATATATATATTAAACAAATGAAAGCTATTACTTGATCATTGGATAAAAATTATTCATTAATTAGCAATTAAATATGTGTTATAACTTGTTTTCCCATAATTTTAATTAAGTGCTAAATTATCGAATTTATCTAATCGTGTATTTATTTATTATTAATGTAATTTGGCCCTTTCTATATCCGCCCTCACCAAGGGCGCTCACCACGGGCTCCGCCCTTGGTGTAAAGACAGAGACTAGTGACACGGTCCGCCCATTTAAACGAAGAGGTTTGGCCCAAAATAAAAGTAAGGCCAAATGATTGGCCCAGGCCCAGAAGATAAAGGAACATTCTACACATCTACTCAATTCTCTCTGTACTATTATATGAGTGTGAGAAAGGCTGATTTAGGGTTAGAATCTAAGTGCCGGTAAGTTTTTCAAGTCACTAAATTATAGTGAAGGACGTGAATATCTGGTATCAGAGCGCCCTTTGTAGCAGAGTACTTGGCAAGAAGACATCTATGGCTGTGAATAAGATCCAGTTGTTCTAGTGTGCGAATAATTTTGAGTTCTTGGAGTTTGTGGGCTGTCTCTTATACACATCTAGATGTGTATAAGAGCCAAGGTAGTGGACAACTTCCTGTGGTCCATGGAGCAGTATTTCGAAATGCAGGAATTCGGATCGATGAGCAAAAGGTAAATCTTGCCTCATCATACTTGACGGATTATGCTTTACTATGGTGGCGGCGCAGGAGTGACAATCGTAGTGGCACTGCCATTACTACTTGGGATCAATTTGTGGACGAGTTTCGCAGCTACTTCTACCCTCAATATGCAGAGAGGGACGCTCGTGCAAAACTTCGCCGATCTTCTCTTATTAAGAGACTAACTCATATCCAAAGCTTGTTGAAGCCATACCACAGGGACGAGGAAGACTCAACCGCGGACTGTCACAACGGGCACCTATGGGAGCAAAGACCTCGTATGATCATGAGGTGGATTGCATACTAAAGGTACGAGAGGTACACAAACGGTATTGCAAGCCCAGGATCGAATACAAGGTACGATGGAAAGGTTGGTCCAAAAGCAAGGATAGTTGGGAGCCAAACAGTCGGCAATCAATGGTATGGGGCTGTCTCTATTAAGTTGAGCAATTGAATATACAGAGTTATATTTTCTCTCAATTCTCTGAGAGATTATTGTGAGTGTGAGAAAGGCTGATTTAGGGTGAGAATCTAAGTGCCGCACGAGTTGGGAGCACTAAAAATAGTGAGCCCGTGACACTAGAATGTAGCAAGAGTAAGTCCATGAATTGAAATTGAATGTTGAACACTATTCTGATGAAATAAAATAATATATGTCAGGTAAAAAAAAGAATTGAGAGGATAGAAACTGTATTGTACTACTATTTAATTAAGTTAGAGCAACACATTTTCCTTTATTACATGATAAATAGAATTCAATAAGATCCAGTAAGATACAAGGATTCAGTGATAGAATTTGCCAAAAATGTCTGTCGCACATGCAATTCTCAATTTGATTCATCACGAAATGATTCGTTTTGGAATAACTGCAAAGACAAGCAAGCTGCAAACTCCAAGAACTCAAAATTATTCGCAGCACTAGAACAAAACTTTGACAACAAAAGTTATCCAAGTCCTAATCATGGTAGCCAAGCATAAAGAAAACACGAAAATCTCGATACCTCCCTATACTTTCAAATCTTAATGATCTCTGATAATGCAGAAATTGATGAGTTAATAGCTGGACAAAGAGAATGACAAAAAATTAAACACGACAAATGATGTTTAAATTACCCCCAACAGTATGAATATACCAAATTTGGCTCTGTTACATGAAATTGCTAAATGTGCTTGCTAAGCTAGTCTTCGTTGACAGTAACAGGCATAGGAATAAATCAGTAAAGGATGAAACACGAAAAGCCACAAACAGATAATTATTGACCAAGCTGAAAATTCTTTTTCCTTCGTCCTTAGTTTTTCTTCTTGGTGATTTCCTTCTAAATTCACCGTACTGTTTGTTTTCTTCACCTCAAGTTTTCCTCTTGAACGATTCCCTTCTAAGCTTACCAGGCTGGGAATAAAACAGCGCGACAATCTTAGTTCCCTGAAGGTGGTGGATAACTGTCTATCAACTTTGTTCGAGTATTGTATGCAATAAGAGAGTGATCACATCGCCGAAACCACAACCAATCTTCGCACAATGACAAAGGCAAAAGCGTGTCCAGTGTCTTGGGATAGTTACTAAACAATGTAGACGGGATGATTACTATCTTCCTTTCAGACCATAATTGTTTTTTGTAATCAACAAGTATCCAGATATGAAGCTCTTGTTCCACAAGATTAGCCAGATATAATTTGTTTTCAGAGGAAAAAAATGCGACACATTCGAAACTTGAGAAGTAAGCCTGAGGAATCTTGACTGTGCAAAATGCTCACTTTCAATATCGAGGCAAACTACTTCGGAAACACCAAATGCTGTCTCTTATACACATCTAGATGACAAAGAATGTGTCTTCAGTAGATTGAGAGAAAAACCATTCTCCTTCTTTACCAAGGTTATGAAGGCCAGGACACTCAAGGTCTCTCCATGTGATATCAGTTCCAACTCAAGAGTTAGAACTTGACAACCTCCATTTTCTGTACCTTCCTTGGGATAAACACAAATCAACTTATAATTGTAATTCTTGGGAGAATAGATCATCCGCATGTGTTTGGATTTACCATGTGGATCGGGTAGATCAAATACACGCTTAGTTGTAGGGTTCCTTATATGATATTTTCCAGTC
This sequence comes from Cinchona pubescens, assembly GCA_025175665.1. Classification (NCBI taxonomy): domain Eukaryota; kingdom Viridiplantae; phylum Streptophyta; class Magnoliopsida; order Gentianales; family Rubiaceae; genus Cinchona; species Cinchona pubescens. The sequence continues at coordinate 69,735 of JANKKI010000386.1, read as the reverse complement.
AAGTTACTTTGCTCCAGTAAGAATCCATCCTTGTTATTCAGGTATTTGAATATTTCTTGATCTCCATATTCTAAGACACACCTCGATCGTCTCAACTGCATCTCAGTGAATTTGCGATCCTGAATAATAGTATACCACAACTTGCACACACATGTACATCTCCCCAAAGACTGCACTGGTAATCTACTTAAGATCTCAATGATTATATCGTCAGGAAGAAAGATTTCTCTCTTCATATTGCTGTTATTCTTGGTACCAGTGCCCCAGTGTTTCCTCAATTCGTTCATTTTTCTTTTAGGTCCTGGAATTATAATCATGCTGTAACTCGTACAAGGAAATGCACATTCAATGCTGCCCATACTAGAGAAGGCAAAGGAAATTCAAGCATAATTAAATTGAAGTAAACACAAAGATGAACCAACAAAAAAACAAATGTGGTCACTAAATAGGCCACAATTAATTAGGTAGAATGGCAAATCATCAGCTATGATTTTGTTTATCAGAAACACACAAACAAGCACATCCACATGTCAACCTCATAAAATCATCTAAGAAATTAATAGTTATGGTATGACAGAGAAAAGGATTAGTTAAACGTCCATACTCACCAAAATGAGATGATTTGTATTCGATTCACAACAGCTTCATGCTTACTAGAATAAACGAATTTGTTTCAAGATTATCAAGTTTTGGAGCATTTTGAATTACTAAGGGATGGAACTTTCGATAATTTATTGCTTTCAAACATAAAATAACTTGCTGTATCAGATTCTCAAGCTTTGTAAGTAAAATAAAAAATTTGTTTGTACAATCTCTCAATCAGAATTGGACAGTTGTTCGCAGAAATACAGCTTAATTCGAGTAAGCTTAGCTACTTTCGAGTTATAATAATGCAAACTTGAATTAATAATTTTTCTAGCCCCTGGCAGAAATTTTCAAAACCTTAAAATGCTAGCCCCTCGAATAATAAAGCATTGTAATCTCCGAAACCTAATAGACTTGCCCCTCGCATAAATTCCCAAATCCTTAACATGCTAGCCCCTCGCAGAATAAAGCATCGTAATCCCTCGAAGAAATTCAATTCAAACTTAATTAAATCTGTGCATTCTTCTCGTCATACTAGACATTCTCAAACAAATTACAAACAGTATTTAATTTTTTGTAAAAATAACCATATTTAATAGTATGTAACACTAAAAGCTGAAAAAAATATGAAAACATGGGAATTATCATGAAGAAGAAGTCAAGAATTGATGAACATAATTGTGATTAGTAGTGGTCTAATACAGAAACGTACCTTTCACACGTCAATAGAAATATTCGCGATTGGTTTATTGCAACAGATTGGCTATACCTATTTTATGGTGGAGGAGATGGAACGAGTGCTTAAAGAAGGTAGTTGAAGTTTTTGATAAAGTCGAGATTCCGAGAGTTTTGTAATTTAACTAGCAAACGTATCTATTATGGGGAAAAAATAGGTAGAGTCAATGTTGGTGTTGGTGTTGGTGTTGGTGTTGGTGTTGGTGTTGGAATATTTTAGGAGGAAAATGGGCATTTGATGAGAAGTTATTGGGTACATATATATCCAGCAACCAATTAATCATCAATGCAAAAAGGCCAATTCGGTTAATTGAATTTCTGGAAGATTCTTAATTAAATTTGATTAGTTTAATTTAATTTTGGACAGGAATTGATTAATTAAATTTATGAATGTAATTAATAAATTCAATAATGGTAGAATTTTTTTTTTAAATTCAATTGAACAATTATCGAATCTAATAGTTGAAAGCTTTTCGAATAATTTTTTCGTAAAACATTCCATACACAAGCCATTGTTATATTCTTATATATTAAATGTACAAATTTATATCTAATTATATTAGACGTGAGTTATATATACTTATGTTATTAGTTACTAAACTAGAACTCATAAATCACATTAGGTGGTCTTAATGTTATTAATACTTGCATCTTCTATGATAGAAAAATTTTACCGTCATTTTGAGAGAACTATCCTCTTGATTTTAAAAACTTGTATAGTACAAGTTTTTTAAAATATATGGTATTGTACTATACACATCTAGAAAGCATAACCGGATGATTCATTCAATAGAATTGTAAAATTTTCCTATACAATATTTTAATATTATAGGTAAGGCTAATTATTTTGGTGCTCTACTAAAATTTTTGAGCTCTGCACAATAACTCTCTCTTAATCAATTTGACAAAAACACCCTTGAGTTAGATTATTTAATAATTTTAACATCATATTTACTCCAAATTTATATCAAATTAAGCAACTAATTAATTTTCTATAATGAAAACTCTAAGTATACTAGTATCATTTAGATACTTACATTAATTTTTGGTTTCTAATAGAGGCAAACTTAGCTACACATAATTCAACAAAAAACTTTTGCTTTGTTTTGCCTTTTTTTTTTTTTTGCCATATTGCTAGTTAGAGAAAGGAAGTTATGAACAACCGAGTACAAGACACAATTGGGATAATACTATAAAAAATATATTAAAAATTAACATAAAAAATTATTGACAGTCATACAAGGTAAAAGTTATATATTATACTGTTGAAATTTGTTTACGAGTATTTTAGCTTGTTCTAGTAAATTATGACATTTTTTCCATTTTCATGACATCCATGAGATCTTTGATATAAAAATATTTTATTATTTGGATAAATTTAAGGAGAAAAAAGGTAAAGGATTTTTTATACTAATTTAACATCAAAAATTAAAATAAAAAAGAAAATTAAATTGTAGAAACAAGATGAACCTTCTAAATTTGATGAGTTTCTATTTACAAAATAATCAATAGAAGGAGAAGTTATATTTGAAATAAGGAATTATTAAAAGAAAAGGAAGACAAAAAAAAAGAGAGATGAAATGATGTAAAAGAAATTTTTTTCTCTAATGTTAAATATAGCAATAAAAGGTTAAGGGTATTATGGGTTCAGTATTTAGCCCATGATTATTTTTGTCAAGTTAGTTAAAAAGGATAAATGTGGAGTGTCTAAAACTTTTAATGGAGTGTCAAAATTATTGACATATACGTAATTATATTACTTATTATTGAATTAAGTTACATGATAGTTGACATATTAAATTATGTAATAAAAATACAGCAAAATTTTGTTTAAATAATAGGTTTTGTAGGAGATGTTAGTGAGCACATATCCAACTGGAAATCTTTACATGTAACAAAACCACAATTCTACCTATGTATATTGTGATCTAAACAAAAGTTAAGTGTGTATATTAAAGAGGAAAGTGTCTAATTGATTTCAATTGTCATTTTGTTCATTAAACTTATTTGGTTGCTAAAATAATCACTAAATTTTTCAATATACATCTCCATGGTTAGTTCGATCTATTTTTTTGTTAATAGTCAGTTCATTTATTTTTTCGTTAAATGCACTGTTAGTGACAGCATGTACAATTCACGTGCTTATTATCTGAAGTATTTTTATCCAACTACAATGAACTAATACTAATAAAATATTTAAGGTTCACATTAAATAATAAAAAATAAATATAAATTATAAGTTAAGTCTTGCTAGAAGACATAAAAAAACTTTATATAAAAAATTAAATAATAATAATTTATTAAATTTATAATTTGAGCCACTCTAATCCTTATCCCTTCTTTCTTCCTTTTATCTCGTCCCGCCACCCCCACCCAACCTGCCACCGTATCCCTCTACCATCCCAATGTATCCCTTCCCTACCCCACTGATGAATAGATCCAGGTAACTTAATTTAAACTTTTCTAATAGTTATAAAATACGAAAATGTCAAATTGATTGTGAACTCTAGTTTCTCAATTTGTAATAAAACGGATAAAGGTTGCTATTCACATTTGTAATGTGTCACGGATTGTTGGGGAAGCATATGCTGTGAAGAAAGCTCTTTATCAAGTAGCGTCTCGTCTTCATGATAATCCCTCGTGGTCACAGGATTTAGCCAGCATTTACAGATCTGGCACTACATTAGGTAATCCAGGTGCTGTGCCCCATTGATTGGTTCATTAGTGGGTCCTTATAGGGGCTATAGAAGTAATGCAGGAGATCACTCAAGATGGATGGGGGATGGCAGGATGGGGTGGGTCTCTTATAGGGTCTAGGATGGGTATAAGTGGCAGCATGGGATGGGGAAGGAGTAGGGGTGACGAGACGGGGGAGAGGTGGTGGGTGGTAGGATGGGATTGTGGAAGAGGAATGGGAGTGGGAGTGGTGGGATGGGTAGCAGAGGGGAGGGACTGTGGGGTTGGATCTGGGTGGGGGACAGTACTAGTGCTGGGGGTTATTGGTGGTAGGAAGGTAGTTATAGTTGCTAAGGGAGGAGGAGGGTGGTGATGGGGAAGAAAGAGATGTCAATAATAAAGTGTGTTAAAGATGATTGAACAATTTTATTTTTACTAAACTCATATGACATGTATATGGGTTGATTAATGTTGATTTAATGCTTCAAATTGTTGAGTGAATACGAGATGTATTTTTAAAAATTTAGTCACATTTTTTATCACCAAATAAATTTATTAAAAAGACAACATTTGTGACATAATTAAATAACTAAATAGACACTTTGTTCCGAATTAAAACGGAGACTATAACAAGTTTCCAATAAACAATTATTCTTACCCCAATATAATACTTTAAGTGATGTCAATATGGTGCGGCAGATCATTCAAGAAGTCCAATGTGTTACTAGAAGTTCGAGAGGAATGAATCAAGAGAACTGGGGGCTTGCAATGAACTGGGGGTTAAACTCCAGCATTTTCGATTAGGGGTAGTTTGTGTTTTAGAAAATGTAATATGAGGTGGTAGTCCTCAAAGTGTAATACCTAATTTTCTTAACATCCATAAAATTCTTACTATTTTGCCCCAAATCCCCCCCCCCAAAAAAAAGAAAAAAGAAAAAATCCTTTAACTGCACTTTGTGTAGATTTAATTGATAATATAGGCATGAATGGTGAGCAGAAACTATATATTACTAATACAAATAGAATTAAGTTTCATATGCAATCAATGTAAAATTTTTTTTACAGTATCGATATAAAAGGATAAAAAATAGTGTTTAAATTTTAAATGTTATTTCTATATGTGTATTGTTTATCTAAAACTTATTGTGTAAAAAAAATTTTATACTGACAATGTAAGAAAGATTAATCTATAAAGAAAAGTACCAAAATATGAAGTTATTCGAGAACAAGCTAAAATACTCGTTCTTCAGTGCTCCTTTTGATCCAAAGAGGGGTAAATGTCAGACCATTATTACAGTTCAAGCATTAATTAAAGAACCAAACAAATTTCAACCTAAAAATTTAAAAAAAAAAAAAAGAAAGCAAACAAACAAATATTCCTTGCTCACCACAGCTAAGATTAAGAGAAAGTGTCCCAACCTAACTTGGTCCTAAAATCCACTGAAAGCTAAAGGTCTGCATAAGAAAAAAGAAAAAGAAAATTCATTTGTTAAGGTTAAAGTTGGAAGGAAATCAATCGACAAGTTTATTAAATATCATCAGTTATATATAAGAACAAAATTGTTAAAGAAATTGAAAAATATACAGAAAAGGAGGCTGCTGACCTATATCTGCTCGCTTAATCTATTTCCTCGTTCTGCATCCCTTGTATATGCACTAGGCTTGGGGTATAAAAACAATACAACTTTTTCCCTGGAGGGGAAGAATTTACATGAACTCTTTTATCTATAACATTATAAGCAATATTAAGGTCGTCAACATATCCAAATACCCACAGCCAATTACGTGATAATTCTAGATATCGTATATTGCTCAAGTTGGAGTAATTCCTCATGAATTCTAAGGAAATAACTTGTGTTCTTTCAGCCCATTTTTTATTCCTGTGATTTTCCAATACCAGGAACATGAGTCTTCTCTTCCTCTACTCTAGCAAGCGCAAACTTACCATTCCAGCAAAAAACACTGAGATCTTCCATATGCAAAAGCAAAGCCTGTGGGATCTCAGCAGTTGTGATCATGGTTCAAAGTCGCGGTAGCGGTAACGATCACGGAACGTATCGTTCCACATCGGTCTAGGTGTAACGGTCGCGTATCAGCACCATGCATATTTTGTTATATACAAAATCTAAAAATTTCTAAAAAGAAAATTAAAAAATATACAACACTACAACAAATTAAGTTGTCAAATTAAATTAGCAAAATACAATCACAACTAGACATTAGTTGTAGTTGTTTATTATACATAGAGAATGATAAATCGTAGCACCACAAAATACCACAAATATATTATAAGAATGTCAGATACACATTTCATATAAAAATAGAGACTCAATAATTCCTAACAGTACGAAGCAACAAATTATCTCCAATCTATTAAGAAAAGTTTCTCTTCTTTCACGATCAATTGATTTCCTGAAAGGAAAAAAAGATATCTCATTATATTAAAAAAAAAAAACAAATACTAAAAAAAAACTAACGTCATTAGAATTTTTGTCATACCTATCAATACCATGATGAATGACGATGAGATTCAAAATCATTCTGTCCTTGTGCACTGTCTAGGAGTTCCAATATGGCAAGACACTTGAATGATGTAGAAAAAATGAATTTAGTTGTCCATTTGCTGGTTGTGATGATTGGCTGGATGAACCATAATCATTGTGTATGGGAGGTGGAGAATGTCGTGAAGGTTCCATATCACGATTATAGTATCCAAATCCATCTATATTGAACACTATCACCATCACTAGTAGATGAAGCATGACCTTGTCCATAATAGTCAACGCTACTTGAACCAGATAAAGATCTCTCATGATATCTCTTAATTGTCCAACATAATATCTACCAGCACTAGTACTACTGGACCTCTCAAGATGTCTAGGTTCTGCTAATGGCTTTTATGTAGACTCACTATATTATTTGCAAAAGCTATCCAACTCTCTGGGCTATGATGTATTTGTTTGATTTGGTAACCTCATAGTTGGGTTTCAACTTGAGGCTGCAAACCTACAAGCCATTTCTACAATCTCACTGGAAAGTTGCAGTTCACAACTATTTGACAAGACTCCTAAACTCAAGAAATTGGGTATATGTGGGAAATTAGTGAATATCATGGCGGCAAATGGTTAGTCCAGTTTGTTTGCTACTCTTTTCAGATTGGAAGAATTAGAAAATTTGAAGCTCCTGAATGATGATGTTGCGTTCAAATTACATGATCTTCCTCCAGAAAATTTGTTTCCTAGAAAGCTAACAAGGCTCACTCTGCTAAACATCTCACTTGATTGGAGGAAAATGTCGACCCACATTAGCTGAGGACCTTGAGAGTGCTCAAGTTAAAAGACAACGCACTCCAAGGAGAGCTGCGGGTGACAGAAGATGGTGGTTTCCGTAATCTCAAGGTTTTGCATATTGGCAGTACAAATTTGGTGATGTAGGGAATAATCATCTCTTAGAACTTGGGTTTCAACTTGAGGCTCAGCCGAATTGACTCACCGCGACTCGGTTGAGTCAGCGTCCCACCTAACGGAAGCGTTGAGAATCGGCTGAGTCTTCCCGTTCCGATGCCGATTCCGGTGTCTCCGACATGTCTCGGTTCCGACTCGTACCGGTGAGTGCCGTTCCAATTCTGACTCGGCCGAGTCAACTCATACTCAGCCGAGCCTTCGAACCATGGTTGTGATGCATTCGCTTTCCATTTCGATGCAAACTAGATGTGAATAAGCCACAGTTAAAAATAAACAATAATTTACCAATTCCCCTAGTAGCCATTCCCTCTCTAGTACTTCCTTGGAGTTTACCAGAACAGGGAATATCAATTGATCTCCAATCAAGATCTGTTCCAACTGTTAAAACTCTACAAAATCCCAATTATATACCTAGTTTTTTCTTGTAACAGGCATAGGCCAACTTGTACTTGTCAACATTTGGAAGATAAAACATATTATAAACTATCGAACATCGATCAGGTGGACTAGGCATATGAAGTATTTTTTTTGTCGAAGAGTTCCTTAAACGATAGTGATTATTAGGAGGATTCGACTTACTTTTCTCCAGGATCAGTCCATGCTTTGAATATAAATTTATGAATGCTTTCTTAACTGAACCTCCATCAAGATCGGGAGTCGTATGTTTTTCCTCCCATATTTTAGTTACATCACTACATTTCCTATGCTTCTTGATGAAGCTTTGTTCATTAATTGTTGCACACCATTATTTGCAAACACATTTCAATCTAAGTAAAGCTTCCACTGGTAACCATTTTAATATCTCAACAATTAAATCAAAAGGCATGAAATTTTCGGGACCTAACAACATTTTGTTTCCACTATCATCTTCAAGATTATCCCACTTTCCCTTTCAATATCAGCCTCATCATTCTTGGCAGCAAAAAGTTCTCCCTGGTATAGCAATATTGAAAAGGTTAATTTATGCCATATTTGTAGCTTAATCTCTGTATCAATTGACTTGAGGTTTGAATCAAATTCCCATGGCTTTGAAACAAATAGTAGATATTACTGATCTTTTGTACTGCAATGCGGAACACAAATGATGGATGCTTTTGATTTGGATTAATGTTTCATACATTGTGGGTGATAAAAATTTTCTACACCACTATAGTGTATCGTTTGTGTTGCACGTTATATATATATATATATAAAATGATATTTTGAAGTTTGAAAAGTATGCATCTACACCATGGTTTAAAATTGCATTATTGGTCGCAGTTCTAATGATGACTTTTCCAAATTGAGCGGATTGGTATTGGGCATAAATTCGTCCAAAATTATAAAAATTAAGATGAAAACCATAAATAATTACTTGTAGATAAGTTTAAAAGCATTAAGTAGTTAAAAATAAGTCTTACATTGTAATTTTAATTTAAATTTTAGGATGTATATATATAGACTAAAAAAGTGTATGGATAGGAAATGGCCATTTCGGATACGACTCTCGGATGTTGGCCGAATTTTTGAACCATGATCTATATATTCCTGATAATGTAATATATATATATATATATATATATATAACGATTGTGTATGAAAAATTAATCATTTTTTATAGTCAAAATAAATATAAAATCCGCATCAAGTTTATAAAGGAATGCATACCATTGCAGAAAATTTGTTTTCTTTTGGGATGAAAGCATTGACAGATAGTGAGACTCTCAACTAGGGGTGCAGTGCTGTCCTATCTCACTATTTGTCAGAACCCTTGGTGTCAAAAAGGGTTTTACTGCAACTCGAATCTGTCTCTTTGACACATCTAACAAGCTTCAAAATTTGAGCTCGAGCTCGAGTTCGAGTTCGAAAAATTTGACATAGTTCGAGCTCGATCGAAAATAAGTAAAACGAGCTCGAATTTGAGTTCGAACTCGAGTAGTTCGATTTTTTTGTAGGTAAAATATGTAATTTGTTTAAAAAGTATGGATATTTTAGTACTTTTACATATAATAACAAAATTTTGTAAAATAAATTATATAATGTTCGAAAAGCCTGACGAGCACTCGAGCATATGATACATATGCTCGAGATCGGCTCGTCAAGAGTTTTGAACTCGAGCTCTGTCAACTCGAGCTCGAGTCGAGTTTTTGACCGAGCTGCTTAAGCTCGGTTCGTTTATAAGAGACTCTCAACCGTAAAAAATACTAAAATATTATTGTTTCATTAGGGTGTCATGATCATGTTTCTGTGGTCTTTCACTTTATAAATTTGCAATGAATATAATCTAAGAGTTAAAAAGTAAATTTCAAATTACAAAATATCATACCTTAACGAAAGTATAATATTAATGAAAAAAAAAAAGAATCCTTCTCATTTAACCAAGACAAAAAATTTGATTGGGAGTAGTCCTCTCTAGTCTCTATTAATATACCAATACAGAATAATTTTTCCTATTTACCCATTAACCTTGAGAATTCTAAAAACTGTTAGTTTCTCAAGGTTAATGATAATATGTATGGAAAAGATAAATAATTAGTCTGTCGATACATCAATTATTGTACGAAATAGAAAAACTTACCATTAATCATACGATTCCAGTTGGTATTCATAACACCCTGATATAGACCCGGATCGGCCAGATGGGATATATATGGGAGTAACTTTATTCAAAAGTGTTTATCAAGAATTAATGACCTTGAAACAATAAAAAGTCTAGGGCCACTTTATTGAGAATAGCAGCACAATTTGTTAGGAAAAGTCAGGGCTACCATTTTTAGTATTTTTTTGGCATAGGTTTATAGGACTATTGACTTTGCCAAAAGATTTTCAATTTTAGTGTGCAAAATGTGGGTGGAAGATCACTCGTCAATCTTCAGCAAAATTTGTATGATTTCATCAGATTCTCTCTCATGCTTAGCATTTAATGTGATGAGGAAAAATGGTGATGAATGTCAGGAGTTTCACTACTATAAATTGAGTTCATTTCCTTCAGTTGTAATCATCCAAAATCTCAAATGCGATTCATAGCCAAGAGTCATGAGTTCAAGTTATAAGACTTTAGAGTTTATAAGAGACTGTTTAAGTCTCGGTGTTGACTCGAGTTAGTGTTATTCAAATAAAGAATTGTATTGTTTGTGAGTGTTATAATTCTGAGTGACTAATTTAATATTGATACATTTATGTTAAAGTAGAAATTTGTGTTATCAATTTGATTATTTTTTTTATTTGAGAATTTAATTTTGGACCCGATATCTAACAAACTGGTATTAGAGCGAGGTTTATCCTGAACCCATTCTTGTTGAATCTTTATTTGCAAGTACACCAGAGGAGATTCTCCAGAAGCATAGTTAAATACTGTAAATTTTTATATCACACATAGTTTGTGGTTTGAACCATATAAAGTTGACTATGGCGGAGGTTTCAATCTCAGTTGAAAATATTCATAAATTAAGTATCAATTCCAACAATTACAGTTCCTGGAGTACTCGTATGAAATTCTACTTACTTGGACAGGACTCGTGGATTATTGTCGGTAGAGATGATACAACACCGTCAACAGAAGCAGAGCCACTTAAGAAGTGGAAAGCTAAAGCCGGTAAAGCTATGTATACTTTGGGAATGGCTATACAAGATGACTTGTTGCAGCGGATCAAAGACGCCAAGACACCGAAGGATATCCAAATTGGATCCTCAAAATGCTATAACAGAAACAAGGACGAGAAGAATTATTGTCCATGGTTTAAGGCCAAAATACGGAGGCCTTATCACTGCTACCTGAGGATGGGCCAAGGAACCAACTCTAGTAGAGTTGGAAAGTTTACTTGCCAATGAGGAAGTTTTAGACAGATCTACATCTAAAGTGACCACTAATGATGAAGAAATCTCAAAGTGAGATAGATTAAACTCCCTGCCTTCTATCTTGGCCATCCAACCAGTTGAAAGTAATGCTGCCACATCATCCCAAAAGGTTAATGAACTTGATGAAGATTGGGATGCACAAGTATCATTTGCAGTTGAAGAGTGTGCATTTTGTTGCACAACTGACCAAAAAAATAAGTTAGCACTTGCAATAGTAAATACCAATCCTATCAATTATAATGTTGATTGGATTATTGACTCCGGGTGCTCAAATTACATGACTTGGGACAAAAAAAAGCTAACAAATTTGATAGAGTACAAAGGAGGTCGGGTGGTGGTCACAGCTGACAATTCCAAGTTACCAATTACTCATATTGGTAATGCGACTATATTACCTGATATAATTCACACCAGGTGGAGTTGCAACATGTCTACCACGTACCTGCAATGAAGAAAAATTTGCTGTCAATTTCTCAACTAACAGCTTCCGGCAATCTTGTATTGTTCAGACCAGATGAAGTCAAGATGTATCAAAATAAGAAGATAACAAGTACACCAATAATGCAAGAAAAATAGATGAAAGGACCTTGTACATGATGTTTGCACAAGAATCCTATGTTGATAAAGCAAGAAAGAATGAGACAGCTGATCTTTGGCATGTTAGATTAGGGCATGTAAGTTACCACAAGTTGAAGATCATGATGATGAAATCAATGCTTCAGGGACTTCCTCAGTTAGATGTCCGAGATGATATTGTTTATGCTGGTTGCCAGTATAGAAAGGCTCATCAACTTCCATACGAGGAGTTAAAGTTCAGAGCCAAGGTGTCTCTGTAGTTAGTTCACTTAGACGTGTTTGGTCGAGTGAAGGAACCATCATTAAGCGAAATGAGATACATGATTACGTTTGTTGATGACTTTTCTAGATTTGTTTGGATTGATTTTATAAAGGAAAAATCAGAAGCCTTGGACAAGTTCAAAGAGTTCAAGGAAATGGTGGAGAAAGAAATAGGCCAAAAGATAAGGTGCCTACGCACAGACAATGGAGGTGAATACACATCAGATGAATTTACTAGATTCTTGCAAGAGCACAAGATAAGGCGACTGTTGACTTGCCCAAGTAAGTCTTGGCAAAATAGGGTAGATGAATGGAAGAATCGACATCTTGCAGAGATTTGAAGGAGTATGATACATTCCAAAAACGTATCTCTATGTTTTTGGGCAGAATGCATGAAAACGACAGTCCATGTCAGTAATAGACTGCCTCAACCCAAACTTGAATTAATTTCTCCATTCGAGAAGTTGTGGAATGTTTAACCCAATGTTACTCTCTTAAGAGTATTTGGGTGTGTGTGTTATGTATTCATTCCAAATCACTTTCGAAGCAAGATGTCGATAAAGAAAGCCGTACGATTTCAATAAAGGATCGTATTCATATGATTATCAACGAAAGTGTTAAATTTGAATTGATCCTACAAGTGGGAAGTGCTATATCTCACGAAATGTGATATTCGATGAGGCATCATGTTGGTGGTCACAACAGGCAATAGTCCTTCCAGATTCAAAAGATATGAAGGATTATCATCTAGATGGATCAGATGATCAACTGCAACCACAAAAGATGAAGTGAGCCAAGAAGAGGTAGAGTTCTTACCAACACAAGATGTGGTAAGTGTTGATTCATCTGAGAAAAATAAAAGTCCTTGGCGAACAGGAGTGTATACTCGAATTTCAGAAGACGAAAGATCGAGTCAATATGAAGAGATAAAAGTTGGTGACAATTTTCCAGAACAACTTCATAGATCAATGAGACAGAGAAAGCCAAATCTCAGGTATGCTAATGCTGCTTTGACAGAAGATGATGGTGTAGTTGAACCATCTACTTATCAGGAGGCAATTCCCAAGCACTGAGTGGAAGAAGACCATGGAGGAAGAGATTTAGGTATTCAGACAAAACGAAACTTGGGATCTTATTCCAAAACCAAGAGATGTCAAACCTATCTCTTGTAAGTGGGTCTACAACGTTAAGTCTCTTTCAGATGGCTCAGTTGAAAGATACAAGGCTCGCCTTGTGGCTCGTGGGTTTTTGAAGAAGTATGGGTTAGATTATGATGAAATGTCGTTAGCCAGGTGCCAAAGTTGAGCAATGTTTGAGTTTTATCAGCACTTGCAACTAGCAAGTCATGGAAGCTCTGGCAGATGGATGTCAAGAACGCTTTTCTACATGGAGAGCTTGATCGAGACATCTACATAGAGCAACCACAGGAGTTTGAAGATATAGTCCGACCAGGTTACGTTTGTAAGTTGAAAAAGGCTTTGTATGGATTAAAGTAAGCACCGAGAGCATGGTATGGCAAGATAGCTGAATTCTTACTTCAAACCTGGATTGGTGTTGTGAGAAGACCAAGAAAGTGTTTCAATTTTCCAAATTTCTTGTCTCAATCTTGCTCATCCTGTCTCTTATGACACATCATTACAGGTGATGATGAAGATGAGACTCGCCAAACTAGAGGAAACTTGTCTGTACTATTTCAGATGAAAGAATTTGGAAAATTGAAACACTTTCTTGGTCTTGAAATTGATAGGACCAATGAAGGTTTGTTCTTGTGTCAAAAGAAGTATGCTATAGAAGATTTGTTGGAGAAATTTTGCATGCTCGATTATAAACCAATCTAAACTCCAATGGAGGTCAATGCTAAATATTGCTTTACTGAAGGCAAAGACCTAGAGGATCCTACCATATACCAGCAGTTGGTAGGGAGTTTAATCTATCTCACTTTGACCCGACCTGACATATCATATGCAGTTGGGGTCGTGAGTCAATTCATGTAGAATCCATAGAAGCCACATATGGAAGCTGTACGTCGGATCCTTAGATATGTCAAAGAGACTATTGACTATGGTATGTTTTACAAGAAAGGAGAAGAATTAAAAGTGATAGGGTACTGTGATGCAAATTATGCTGGTGATAATGACACACGAAGGTCAACTACAGGTTATGTGTTCAATCTTGGATTGACAGCGGTTTCATGGTGCAGTGAAAGACAACCAACTGTGTAATTGTCAAGTACAGAAGTTGAGTATAGAGCAGCAGCTTTAGCAGCACAAGAGAGCACATGGTTAGTGAAACTTATGAAGTGATTTAACCAAGCAACTGATGACTCGATTCAACTATACTGTGATAGCCAGTCAACGATACGCATGGCTGAGAATTCAGTTTTTCATGCAAGAACAAAGCATATTGAGGTATATTATCACTTCGTTCGTGAAAAAGTGTTGTAGGGTGGAATTGATTTGAAATATGTTAACACAGATGATCAAGTTGCTGATATATTTACTAAGAGTTTGACTTTTGTCAAATTTATAAAGTTCAGAGAGTTGCTCGGTATTACTACAAGGAAAGTTTGTGTTGAGGGGGAGTACTGAGCATAGCAGCACAATTTGTAAAGAAAAGTCAACAAATGTGGGCTACCATTTTTAGTATTTTTTTGGCATAGGTTTATAGGACTATTGACTTTGCCAAAAGATTTTCAACTTTAGTGTGCAAAATCTGGGTGGAAGATCACTCCTCAATATTCAGCAAAATTTGTATGATTTCATCAGATCCTCTCGCATGCTTAGCATTTAATGTGATGAGGAAAAATGGTGTCTAATGAATGTCGGGAATTTCACTACTATAAATTGAGTTCATTTCCTTCAGTTGTAATCATCCAAAATCTCAAGTGCAATTCATAGCCAAGAGTCTTGAGTTCAAGTTATAAGCTTTAGAGTTTATAATAGAGTGTTTAAGTCTCAGTGTCTAGTAGAGTTTCTGTGTTAGTTCAAATAAAGAGTTGTATTGTTTGTGAGTGTTATCATTTTGAGTGACTAATTTAATATTAATAGATTTATATTAAAGTAGAAATTTGTATTATCAATTTGATTATTTTTTCTATTTGAGAATTCAATTTTGAACCCGATATCTGACACACTTTTCACCCCAAAGTTTGTGAAGAAAGATTAGTACTGAAAATGAGTTGTGGTAAAAGATCAAACAGTTTAGAAAGAACTTGTGGATAATTGTTTTTTAACTGACTATTTCTATTTTGTACCTCTGAATTTGTACCTAATTCTCACTTTGCATTTTCATTATTACTTTTGGATATTTTGCACCCCCTACTTCTTAGATGTGACTCACTTCGATCTAATTTTTTAATACCATTAAAAAATTAATTAGCAGAATCTTTTCTTGTGTACAACAAATTTAACAAGTTGTACAATAATATTCCTATAAATTTTTTTGGTGCATGAGTAAAGATTCCAACAAGTTTGGTGGCTATATTAGAAATTGAACTAAAACGAGGCGAATTTAAGAGTTGCAGTACAAAGTGTCTAAACTAAAATTACAGTGCAAAATGATAAGTAAATATAAATTAAGCCATGCAAAATGGAATTGGTCTTTTTTTTTTCCTAACTGTATCTCAAAATTTGCTAGGTGGTCAAACTCATAATTCTACACACACCATAACTCTTAATACATTAGGAGTGGTCTAAGGGTTTTATCCCAACTAAGGGCTAATGCTAGTTGAATTGGCTTTCCAAAATAGATAAAACTTTCAATTTGACCCTCCACATTAAAAAAAACGTTTCAATTGAACAATAACATTAAAAAAATTTATCCCGCACTTCGATTAATTAAACTCCATCAAAATTCAACACTTAACTAAGGGCCTAAAAATACAACTAAAACCAATAAATAGGTACTTTTACTCTACTTTATATTCTTAAATTGTATCTCATTATCATTTTGAAACCCAAATTTAAATTTTAGATATATTGCATCTATAACTCTCATATTCATCCTATTATAGTCCAAAATTTGACATTGTTACTAAAAATTACAGGCACACAATACACATAAAGTGTAGCTTTCGTCAAATTTTTTATCATGATTATAAATTGAATCAAAGTAGGAGGAATGTAAAATTAGGGTGCAAATAAAGTGGAGTATCTTTTAGTTGACCTAGTACCTATTACTTACTATGTCAAATATATCCATTACACACGTGCGATGACATTATGGACGAATGATAATGTTATCACGTCTTAGATATCTAACGGTATACTTTTTGATAATCATAAAATCTACTGATAGACCTCTTAAATATTCCATTACCATTTCCAAATCCCACGATTAGTTATACGTTTGCTCGTTAAATTCCCTTCTCTAAAAATCTTCATAAAAATCCTCAATTTCCTTTTCTAAACACACTTCCGGCTACTCCGAAGTCTGAACGGTACGTTCCTCTAGTACTCCCTATTATTTCATATATACATCCACAAAAAATAAACTTTAATATTTGAAATCTTGATTTAGTCTTCAATAATCCCATCTTTTCATGGATTTAGCAAATTATTGGTCCCCACATGGATTTTCCATCTTTAAGAATTTTTTCCCCTTATATCTCAATATGGTTGAAACATAAAATTTGTATACTTTGTGAAATATGAAATTGTTAAACTCTATTAAGGTGTTCTTCGTTTTCAATTAGAATTAGTCGAATTAGATGTATTATTATTACAAAATAAAGTTCCAATTCCATTCTGATAGAGATCCAAAACAGATATTTATTTGTACTTTAAAAGCTTGATCATCTGGAAAGAACAACTTCGAGTAAAATCGTAGGATTTTAGATTCTTATGCTAATAAAATCAGTTTTGGAAATTTAAAAAATTATCGTGAAACAAATTCAATTGTTTTGGTGAGAGCGTGAATATGTGAAGTAACCTATAGGGGTTTAGCTGCTGAGCATCCAATACAGATCATCTCGTTTTGGTGGAGTATGGATGTTATTGTTTTTAATTTATGCTTCTCTTTGTCACACAATAAGTAATTGTAGCCTATTTAATGACTACATTTGTTATTAATTATTTGGTTATCTTTGTGTCTAGTTCAACCTATGCTTCATTTTCCCTTTGACATTTTGGAAAAGTTTGCGGTCCATCTAGGGAATAATTAATTTGCAATTCTAGAATTTTTTTAAATTTCTTTTTGAATGTCTAAGTTCATATTTTTTTTTAAAGTTTTTCAAGATAATCAAGTATAATGTGTGGATGTGTTTTGTATGGGTAGTTCATGTATTTATAATTTACTATATTTCAGTATAAGTTGTTAATTGGATTCGTTAACTAGATATGATCATCCCATGTCATATCCTTACCTTTGTACCTTTGAATTGTTCTTGTATTGGGTATTGAAATGCAAGTAAGATCATAATTGTTCTCCCATAATTCTTTCCTTCGATTCAACATTAAAAGTTTATATTTTACAAGTATTCAAATTACAATTGGATAGTCTCCTAATGGAACTATAGAATCCACTTAAATTATTAATGATTCAATACTTTGTGCATGGACACAGATTGTTTGTGCATTTCCATGTAAGTTGCTGCAATTTACAACGTCATTATCGTTCCAGGAACTAAAGGAAAAATGCACGCGTCTTAGTTTTGCATCTAGCCATGCTATAAAGAAGAACAAGAGCGATCTGGAGAAATTAATTTTCTTCCTGATGATATAATCATTGAGATCTTAAGTAGATTACCAGTGGAGTCTTTGCCTAGATGTAAATGTGTATGCAAGTTGTGGTGTACTATTATTAATCAGGATTGCAAATTCGACAAGCTCCGTCATTTTGACGAAAGTATACGATGTGTTTCAGAAAACTAATTGCGTTAGTCAAGGGAGTTGATCATTTTCCAATCACAATCAATACTCAAAGTCAAGGCTGAGGATCCTTTTCCACACTTAATTTCAACTACATATAAACTACTTTGTGAATTTGAATTTCATCTGTGTTTTTCTCATTATTTCTATTGTTTTTTAATCTTATCTTTTCTCCAGCACGAGTCTGTGAATAGAAGCTTTGTATACGAATGCTTTTCTATCTTCTTCGTACACTAGAGTTTGTCTGCTATGTCTCCTATTTTCTGCGTTCTTGGATTGTTCCACGGTACAGCTTGGGCTCACATTAACATCTTAGCAAAGACTTCACTGACAACCTTACTAATATCTCAACAACTAAATCGAAAGGGATCGTGGGATGTTCCGTTTTTGGAATTTCAGGTGCTATAACCACATCGTTTCCAATATGTCTACCTCGTATTTGACTCTTGCACTCATGCTTATCATCCTTGGCATCAAATTCTTCCTGGTAAAACAAATATTGAAAAACTTATGTGTTGCGAATTTGTTGGGGAAAAAAATCATGAGAGACCAATCAAAAGAGGTCTAATACATAAATTAGAATTCAACCTTAGCCCTAAAAGTTTAATTCTTGACCCAACCTGTATATATTAAATACTATTTATTTATCTTTCAAATTAATATGGGACAATTTAAACCTCCCTCCATGGGCATACTCTTACATTGAAATTTAGCCCAAATTCTTCGTCAACCAATTCGTGAACTCATTCTTATTGAATTTCACTTCTGCTGTGAACAAACTGACCCCTAGCCAAACCCTTGGCTCATGGTCTTACTAGACTCACTTTTCTTAACTCTATGGGCCAACACTAACAAAATTATGACTCAACTCCAAGAAGAGAACATTTACTGGCCCAATAACGAGAAGACACATGTAACTTATGTGTATAAGAGACAGTGACTTATGTTTCAAAACTTTATTAAGTTTAGTTTCTGTGGATGTTGAATCATGAAATTGTTAGGGAGTACCCAAAATCTACATATATCACTTGCAAACAAGCAACATAGACTCACAACCAGAAGTTCTAAATAACTATAGATTCATAACTAGAATCTCTAATACCACATGTTGGGGATAAAAAATCACAAAAAAGCCTATCTTTATTTATCTTTTAAAAAAAAACCATTATAATATTGTGTCAAAGTTTTGAATATAAAAACACACCATTCTGGATAATTTTTTCGGACTCAAAAAAGTAATTTTGAGAGGTAATGGAATTTGCTGTTATCTTGAAGAATAGCGCTTTTGTAAATTAATAAGTTGGGCTGCTGAATAATCTTGTTTTAAAAAGTATATTGGGAAATTCTTGTTAACATGAACAAGAACTCTACTTGCAAATCTAATTAGCGGAAGACCTACAATAATATAAAAACATTTAGATGTGTATATTAATTTGTGAATAATACAATCTTTATTTCTGTTTTAATTTTTTTCTCCAATATTGGGTTGGTTTTAACTTTTTACAATAATGCAGAATTCTTGATTAACATTGCTCCAGAATTTTGTGTGAATCTTTCGAGTTTGAGTCTAGCAATTGATTGCCTAGGTGTAATTTTCTTTATGTCGTTTATAGAACGTTAAAAAAAAAAAAAAAAAAAAACAAATGAATTTGCATACGTTGAATAAATAAATAAAAAAAAAGTGCTGACTGATTGCCAAATTTCTCGATATGCCGCAGATCCTCGAAAAATAAAATTATTCAATAATTACAAACATTAATATTCGAATTAAAAATTATGACAATTGATTCAAACTTCAACTATATTTACAATATTGAGAGATATAAATCTAAAGATCTCTTCCTTCTGCACTGTTTAAAACTGTTTCTTCTTATTACATCTAGATAATTTATAACGATTGGTGGAAGGCATATCAACTTTGGAATTTCCAGGATGAATTATACTAGTCTCGTACATAGATTCCTTCTTCAAAGCCGCAACCGCAATAATCATAGGCAACACTTCTCGACCCGAATTGCGCGGATCAGCGATCATGGCTTTTGCTTTAAAGGAATAGGCTGCTTCGACTATTACCATGATGTAATAATCAGGAACTCCTATGGAAGCAAGTTCATCGTAAAGTACATCGGCCCCTGCTCCGTATTGAACCAACATCGAAGCCTTCGAAACCCAAAAAGATTTCGAAACTAAAGGACCCATTGGTTCGTCCAAGAAAGGTTGTTCCATTCTTTCTTGAGGGCATAGATTGTTACGTTGGAGAACCTTTCTGTAACGAATTTCTATGAAAAATATGTCTGATGGTAAATCCTTCCTATTTTCGATGATCTCATCTTCACTCCAAAGCTGAGAATCGTACTCAAAATTTTCTCCAGCCATCGACAGAAAATTCATTAAGAATTACGGAAATCAAATATAATTTTTGATGAAAATGTCCAGAAAAACTAAATTGCGAGCGTAAAAAACAAAGGGATGAAATCGGCTAATGGGTATTTTCTTGGGGGAACTAGGTCTATATATAATGATGTTTGAGACTTTGAGAATCCGATGCAAACTAGTGTGGGATAAGGATTCCGATTTTGGAAACTAGAGAATCCGATGTAGTGTGGGATAAGGATTCAGATTATGGAAACTTAGAATGGTTTTGTCGGTTCAGGGTTTTGACAAAATCCAACATAACATTTTTGTTTTCGGCTGGTTTTTGAGTTTTTGGTAGTCTAGGATATCCTTGGTGTAATATCGCCAAGTTCGCGTGTGTTTCTTGTAAACGTGCCAAAAAAAATAGAGAAGAAATAGAGAACTAAATCAAGCAAACATTTGTGTTATCTTATAGGGAAAAAAATTAACTCCCCAATTTGCCCCAATATGGTTTCTTCATTTTTTTCCCCCTAATTTGTTGCCCATGATAATCAAGTAAAGACTTGTATTGTCTTGTTAAATATACTAAATGACTGAATTGCCCTCACATAATTGCCCATTTCGGTGAAAATTTTAATAATTATGGTTGCATTGGCCGATAAGGGCCAAATTGGCCCAATAAAAAAAAATTTGAGGACTAAATTTTCCCAATTTAAAATTGAGGAACCAATATTGGATTAATAAAATAGATTGGGGACAATTAATGTGGTTTTTTTTTTTTCGAGTTATAACTAGTGTCTTTAATTTTAATAAATCACAATATCTATGATGCTACCAATTTTCTAATTATAATACATCTCCACCAATTACTACTTTCATAAAGTTAATTTCACTTTACCAATTAACATTTAATGTCACTATAAAATATTATTTTTTGGTTACTTAAATCCTTCCCTTAAATCCCACTTAACATTGTTGCTTATTTTCATAAAACTTCACTTATAACTTTATCAAAATAAAAGGTTATCTTTCTACGATTTTTATTCTCTTCTTTTTTCTTCACAAGTTTTCTTTACTTTCTTTTTTTTCTTTATTTCTCATTTTGTAGCACGATTCAACAAATTTTTATGTTTTATCACCATGTCTTAAAATTCATCAATCTTCATTTATGATAAAAAAAAAGAAGATATTTTGGGTGTCATGAAAAAATTTGTCCACAGAAGGATTAACTTGAAGGTAAAATTGTCATTCTAGTTGAAAAATCTAACATCGTTAGATTTGATTGTCAGTCTAGAAACTTTAATACCTAGCTCAAAGATGTCTTTTATACACATCTATAGGTTATTTAGAACTAAACGTCAACACATCTAGTGAAATGTCCCTTATTACATATAAGTTAAAACTTCACCAATGTGCTACGGAATACACATCTATTAGAAGTTTTAAAACTCTAAAACACGTATAGGTTTATTTACAAGCTAGTTCGTTCAATTATTCTATCCAAATTACTCGTTTAATAAAGTTTTGAAACATTCGTCATTAATCGAGGTTGACAATTGTGGCTGGGGAGATTTTGGGATTGGGGTGTTGTTTAGTGTTTTTGGTTTATGTGTTGTAGATCTTATTCTAAAAATTGGACACGTGACGTGCACATATAACTTGGTTGCCAATTGTGCATTAAGTTGACTTTTGACAAGTCCAAACTCGATCCATTTAAAATTTAGCCCCTATTTAGGCCTAATCTCAATATGTCAAAACTCACAATTATTAGACCGATTTTTGGCTCACTAAGTCAAATGAATTTTGGGGCAACCAAAATTCACTTATATTTTTTAATTTTATATTTCAATTTCATGTAAATTATTTACTAACTATGCAAATTCTTGTAAGTTTGTATGGTATGATGAAATAATATTGTATTTCATACTATTTTCTCTATACAGTTACATATAATATGCATCATATAAATAAAAGTAGTTAAAACTTTTATTATAAATTACCGTACTAAATTGAATAATGGAAATTTTAAACAGCTCAAACATTAAAGCATGTGATTGTCACATTTTAACAAATCATCATAAGTCTAAAATTACATATTAAGTAATGAGTTAATCTTACATACAGTGTTAATGTAGAAAGTTTTATATCATTGGGTGTGGATGTAAGCCACATGAGCAAAAATAACATTTAAAACTTAAATGATGTACACGTGGCATGGATACGTATCTGATGGTTCAGTGTAGAAATTTTTTTACACCAACAATGTAAAGATTAATCCTCAAGTAATTTTAAGTATTAATTTTTGTGAAGTATTAAAATAAATACATATGCAACATATATATTCAACCAATTACGTTGCCTAAAGAATGATTAATAGAATTTAAGGTTAAATCTACTTTGCCCCAATAACTTTTTTCGATTTACCACGTTGCACTCCAAACTACTTTTTTTTTTTTTTAATCACTTTACATCCTAAAGTTTATTTTTCTTGCTACTTCAAGACAAAATTTAATGGAAGTGTTACATAAGTGACAAAATCTTAGTTAGGGCTGTCAATCATCTAGTGTTATGGGTAATCGTATAGGATCTTAATCGTGTTCGGGTCGAGAAATGGGTTTCGAAGGGTACAATAAATAACCAAAATAAATTTTTATTGATAATTTTTTCATTCTTTTTAACTTCAAAAGTGATAATATTGTGTAAGCAATTGATAAAGTACATTTACAAGAAACACATAAGAGACTTGCCCTCAGGGAGGTTGAAGAAAATATCCCTGATAATATAAGGTATATGCTACACATTTAGACTGTTCGAAGAGACATAGTAGTAGACAAGTTGGTCATCCCAAGATACTTGTAGCTATTTTAGATAATGGACTATTACTCTACAAGTGCTAGAGTCACAAAAATATTTAATTGCTTACTTTTTCATGTGAAAAGGTTGTTGGGATGACCAACTTGTCTACTACTATGTTATGCCTAGTGTCACGAAACTTCTACTTAGCATAAAACCGACGTGCCAAGGCGGAATAAGAAACTCGCACTGGCACCACAAATTTTGGTGCTAGTGCTGTCTCTTTTGGACAAACATATATGTGTATAAAAGACATCTTATTTTGTATAAGAGACAGTCGCTGGTGACAATGTTATGCTCTTGTCGAGTTGCCTAAAATCCGAGCTTGTGTGTACAGTGCTGTCTCTTATACACATCTAGATGTGTATAAGAAGGCCAGGTTTGCAACACTTTATTGTCTCTTATACACATCTAGATGTGTATAAGAGACAAATTAAAACTTGGGCGATAGAACACTCTTGGCCTATATCCATTGGATTCATGTACTTGCCAAGTTTCCAGGCATTGTATTTATAGGATTTACTAATATACAAGAGTTGCACAGTGGGAACCTAGTTGCCTACATTCCTCGGGTAACACTCTTGCCGATCAGCCTTGCCATACACAAGGCTTTACTTGGGCTCCCAACAACGCCCAAGATTGTGCCACAAGCTATGCCAATCTCGTGTGCATGCGTTGTGTTTCGGGTCTGTTCGTGTCACTGCCATTTGCCACCGTTTGCCTAGCTCGTTCATTTCTGTGAGCTGTTCACAGCCAACGTTTGCCAACGTCTCGAAGCCAATACTTGCCCAAGGATTTCCAACACACCATTGCATAGTTTTGAAGCACTTCGCACGTCAACGGCTCAAATCGGCCCACCTTTGTTTGCCGAACTCGCTGCTTGCCTTGCCGCGAACATCGCCTAGCCGACGTGCGAGTGTTTGGGGCCGATCCACACGCCTGCCTTATGTAATGTTAACTTTGCCATAGTATCTAACACCTAGCCTAACCAATGTGACATTAATT
Organism: Cinchona pubescens; assembly: GCA_025175665.1. Lineage (NCBI taxonomy): Eukaryota > Viridiplantae > Streptophyta > Magnoliopsida > Gentianales > Rubiaceae > Cinchona > Cinchona pubescens. Next base: position 45,521 of record JANKKI010000386.1, on the reverse strand, counting down.
ATTTAATGTATTCAAAATAAGAAAGGGAATGATGAAATGAACTCATCATATATAAGACCAAAGTATTAGCCTCCAATGCCCTTGATAATCATCTTCAAGTTCGAATCATCAAAAATTTATTAATTATAGTACAATATATTAATGAAATTATTTAGACAATAAGCTTGATTTAGACACTTCCTATGTAGATGTGTGTAGCAAACTCATTGTGATTCAATCACTTCTCTGACATCCAAAAAAAATAGGCCCAAAATGGTAATAAACAAAAAATATTAGGGTGACAAGTAATTAAAAAAATAAATTTTGGTACAATATGATAATTCATAAAAAGTTAATGGGGCAATGTGGTTTTAAACCTAGAATTAACTCTCGATATGAAACCTTGTAGTTTCCTCTATGTTAAAAAATTTTCATTAGTTTTTGTACATGGAAGACACAGAGAAGAGGAGAAATCCCTTGGAAAGAATTTAAACAAAAAAAAGAAAAGAAAAGAAAAAATTGGGGCAATCCATGAAAACATCATATTAATCTAATGAATTAATATATAGTTATCATACCGTTGTATACATATTCAATGCACATAATATTATACACTTATATTGTCTCTTATACACATCTAGATGTGTATAAGAGACAGGATTATAGAGTTTTCTATTAATAACAAACGTATATGACCAGCTTACAACTTGTTAGCATAACCTTATATTATCAGGGATATTTTCTTCAACCTCCCTGAGGGTTAATATTGATATCACTTAGAATTCCTGAATTTTTAAAAATATTTTTTACCTCCATTTTCTTGTAAGTGGGTCTCATTTTTAGTACCAAATAGCATGAAAGACATTTATACTCTCAATACTTTAGCCATAATGAAAAGGATAATTTCAAATACCTTCGTTGTAGCTTTTCAATTATTTTACTCAACACCATTTAAGATTGCAACAGTTTTTTTTGTCAACTTTTTATTAAAAAAATATATGCATGTTAATGTGTTTGTTTCTATCTCATCGAAGAAAAATCTAAACATGTAGAAACACATAGTATATTAGTAGAATGAATATAGTTTATATTTTTTGGGCAATCACAAGCTCATGAACCAAAAAAGTTACTCCCTAGTCTCTCTATCCCATTTTATATGTTACTCTTTTTATTTTGGTTTGTCCAAAATTATTTGTCACTCCTTAAAATGGCAAATTTTTAAATATCATTTTACCTATTGTACCCTACATGCAAGTTCCAAAGAAATAACATTGAGTTCATATTTCAACATTAATTACTCTCACAAACTATTTCAAAATTTCAAACTCCAAAATATAACTAACAAATTTGAATTTTAATAGAGGGACAATTATGAAAAAAGAATCTTACTAGCGAGTCAAACATCAATTTTTTCAAACTGTGTGCAAGTTTGACCATGCTAAATAAAATAAGATAGAGGGAGAAAAGTAAATAATATTTTGTCAACTAATTTAAAAAATAATTATAAACACCATGTATTATGATAAATTAGTGTAACTGATATCGTATTAGGAAATCACAAACTTTGAAATGAAAAAATATAAAATATATACTCGAGATTATTATTATTTTTAAATTTATCTACGACAATGTCCCTGCTTAGTTCGTTTGTTTGTGGTTGAGATGTGTATAAGAGACAGGTTTATATTACATACACATAGATGTGTATAAGAGACAGGTGTATTGTCACAAAAAAATGATTGATATTTTATTTGTGAAATCATAAACTCATACATTGAGAAAAATTAAAATGAACTTTTGATCATAATTTTCTCAATATATATACACACACATAATTACATATTATAATGAAAATGTTATTGACATTTTGTTTAGTAAATCACAAACTCATAAACTCGAAAAAATAAAATGTATTTTTTCATCTATTAATTTTTGAAAAATATGAAAAGTTACAAGTACAATGTTATTTGTGTATAATTTTAGGATAAATTATAAGGAACTCCTATGTCGTTTGGTTAATGTTTTAGTTATTTCTTTAAATTAAAAAGCAAAATTACAAATTGTGGTATGGGTTAAAGTAAATCATTAAATATTCCGTTAAGTGATCGCTAAAATGCTAAAAAAATTTGATTTAAAGGATTATTTTAGTCATTTAAACCCTGTACATTTTAACATGAAACACAACTCCCTTCCAATGAAGAGCTTGGTTAGGTGATGGATAAGTAATAGGCTTTGGGGTATCTTTAACTTTTTACACAAATTCATTAACTTGTTTAACTTTTCATCTATTTTACAAAAAAAACTTAAACCACAAGGAGGCAGTAAGTTTAAAATAGGATGGATAGCTGAATTTAGACAATGTGTAGGGGTTCCTTGTAATTTACCCATAATTACATTTGCACCTCTACAATTTTCTTTTTCTTTTCTCCAACCACTTTAATAAATTAAAAATTTTACTAGGGGTAAAATTGGAATGAAAATACATTCTTTATTCTTAAATCAATTTTTTAATCATTTGGGCTGACAATTACAACAAAATGGAATTAGAGGAGGTAAATAATTATTTGAAAATTCAGAGGTATTAAGTGATATTATTATAAATCTCAATGGAGGTTTACGAAATTATCCTTTTAATCACATCAAATTACGTTGCAAAGGTTGCAGTTCTATTTTGTCTCTTAACACAGAATGAATATTCAAGCTAGAAAAATTTGACTGTGATTAATAATCTACCAAGAATCAATCTGTAAAATTTGACGAGATTAATAATCTACCAACAGTCAGTCTGTAAAATTCGCCATCTACTTATTTGATGCTGTTGATAAAATAACAGCAGCTAAAAGTTTCCTTAGAAACTCTCCCAAGTTGTGTATAAGATTTACAGGACAAAATTTTATGTCTATATCTCTTTAAAGATTGCGAAATCAAAAGAGCCAAGTTTTATCTTTACTCGCATCTTTTGCATTTGCAAGACCACCCAACTTGATGGATTATCTTCAAACAGACGACTATTGACTATTGAGGATTCTAGTTGTATTATTATTATTTTAAATGTGAAGATTCAATCGGACAACTAAGAAAAGCAGAAGGGCAACAAACAAATAAATGGAGACGATTTTAATTTGAGTATTTTCTCTTGTCTAAAATCTATTTTCATGGTCTTAATGAAAAGTTAAAGTTGCCCAAAAAAGTCGGAGACGATTGAGAAGCAAGAACAATCCCATATTTAGAGTAGGGAAAATCAATTACAAATCCAAATATTAAGAGTCACCCATCAAAATCAATTTACGTGTCAAGATCATATCAAGTTTAGTTTTTTCTTTGTTGGATTTAGTGAAACATCAAAAAATTTTGTCACTTTGTATAGATGCACTCAAATGAATCGTAATAGTACAAGTCATGCTACAAAATATTCATAAGCCAGGTTTGACCAATCACAAGAATTCTGTTACAATTTAAGAATTGATTTGAAGAAAATATACAAACAACAATTGAAACAAAATTTGTGAATTGAAGAGATCAATTGATATTCCTAGTTGTAGTAGAAAGAACAAAGAGGCTGCTGACCTATGCAAGGAACATTCACTGTCCTCTTGATGTATTTTCTCTGGCTCCGCATCCCTTGTATATGTACCAAACTTGGGGTGTAAAAACCATATATCTTCTTTCCTCGAGGGGGAGAAATTATATCAATCCATCCACATCCAACATATATAAGCAATACTATTGTCATCATCTACACACATCCACAACCGATTGCGTTTTAGTTCCACTTACCATAGCTTCCTAGAAGTCAGATATTTGCTCATAAATTCTCTTGAATTTGAATGTGTCTTCAAAATTTCTAAGGAAATAACATGTTTTCTTTCACCCCATTTTTGCTTCTTGTAATTTTCCAATACCCAAAAATTAAGCTTCTCTTCCTCTACGCTAGCAAGCGAAAACTTGTCATTTCAACGAAAAAAGCCTGACATCTTCCCAACCTGAGAATAAACAATGTGGGATCTCAACTGTTGTGATGGATTCACTTCCCATTTCGATGCAAACTATTTCCCAACAGCCACACTGAAAGAGAAACAACATGTCACCAATATGCTTAGTTTTTATCCTTTTTTCGATGTGTATCCCGTTTTGTACAACTAGGGATATCAATTGATCTCCAATAGAGATCAGTTCCAACTGTTAAAACTCTACAAACTACTCCTGATACTGTTTCTTTGTCGTAAGTGACATAGGCCAACTTGTACTTGACGGCAGATGGAAGATGAATGATAAACATGTTGTAGCATTCTGTATCATTTGGACAAGGCAGACAAAAATTTGCTTTGTGGAATGATTCCATACATGATATATATCAGTATACTCATATTGCACCAGAATGAGTCCGTAAATAGAAGCTTTGTATACGAATGCTTTTCTATCTTTTTTTTGTATTGCATTTTGTCTGCTATTTCCCCTATGCTTGTTGATGAAACTGCGTTCTTGGATTGTTGCACGCCACAACTTGGACACACATTTAAATCTCAGCAAAGACTTCACTGGCAACCTTACTAATATCTCAATAACTAAATCCAAAGGGATCGTGGGATGTTCCGTTTTGGGTATTTCCGGAGCTAAAACCTTTCCAATATACTCGAGGCCTACTTTGTCTTTGCCTCTTGCTCATCATCCATGACAGGAAATTCTTCCTGCTCCAACAAATTTGAAAAACTTTATGTATGTTCCACTAATTCTCTATCATTCAGAAAACAATGCTTAGTAGGTTTAATTCAAAACTGAAAGAGGCTACATAAAAAGTTATAATTTATAATCGACATATAATTTATAAAATCTAAGAAATAAAGGGGAAAAAATAACTAAAAGAGATAAACAAAAAGAGTAGAAATTGTGTTACTTCGAAATCAGAATTCTATTCCTCTGCCATGAAAAATATAAGAGACAGAAACTCCTTTGCACCCTTTTCAACTCGAATTGGAATACATAAAATTATAGAAGGGCTTAAAATTCATAAGAATAATTTGTGATGCAAAGTCCTTACATATCACCATATACACAATAATCCCAACAAAAAGGACAATAAATATATCCTCCAAAATATTCTATTTTCTTTTTTCATACATATTAAATCATACTTATTATTTAAGGTTTCAGCGAAGGGTTTTAACCCAAATTTACAAAATCAAGATAGCAAGAAAGAAAACCAACGCATGGACATCAAAACTATACCATGATATTTTTATTTTAGTCCTTTTTGTTGGGATTATTGTGTATCTGTTGTCAATCCATCAAGCTGTCTATTCTTGCAAATCAAAAGATGCGACTAAAAACTAAAAGCTTTTGCTATCTGTTAGCCTGTTTTATTCTTACCCAAAGCTTGATAAATAGAGCTTTTGCAACGTTCTATAGATCAATATATGTGAAAAACTGTCGTTAACATGAACCAGAACCCAACTTGCACTCTAACAGCGAGAGACCAATAATAATAATGAGGAAATATGCAATTTTAGCTCTCAAAATTGTGATTTGTAAGGTCTCTTATGGTTCTCGAAATTTCAACCAAAACATATTTAGTTATTAACTTCTGTGTTTGGTACAATTTAGTACAAATTTGAAAATAAAAAATCACGTGCAACGCATGCACTATTAAATCTCAATTTCCAAATGTGAACAAAAATATAATTTTAACCCTCAAAATTTGGGTCATGGTTTATTTTAGTCCCTGATGTTTATAAAAATACATATAGATTCTAAGACTTTCCAACATAACCAATTTAGAACAAATTGAAAATAATTTTAAATTTGTTGGTTCTGTGGTAGAAATGCAATGCGAGACTATTAAATTCATCCTGATTTATAATACTTCCCAACTGATTTCAATCTATCAGACCATATTTTTATTTTTTTTCCTATAATTATCAATGTCTATACCATTCAACAATCTTGTCTACATTATTAAGAAATTCTTCATCATCCTTAACATTACTCAAATAATAATCAGATCAATTAAAGAAGACTTTTGTCCAAAATTCTTCATATTACTATTGTTAATTGTGGCATCATTTTTCTAGTCACTTATCATTCCTACATTCGAACCAACAAAATGATTACGTTAAACCTAACTAACCATTGTTGCTAATTTTGACAAAAATACTCTTATAATTTTGTCTAAATAAAAGGTTATCTATGTATAAATTTCATTCTCTCCCTCTCTCTCTCTTTCACATTTTTCCTTTCTTCTCATTTTTGTTACATGATTCAACATTTTTTCATATTTCATTATCATGTCTCAAAATTCACCAATTTTTATTTATAGAAAAAAATAAAATATTTTTGGTGTCATGAAAAATTTTGTCTACACATGAATAATTTAAGGGTAAAACGATCATTTTAGTCAAAAAATGTCTCTTGCCCTAAAAAAATTTGACTAAAATGATCGTTTTACCCTTATCTGTTAGGTATATCGTATCATTGTATTTTAAGATTTATACTATAAAGTATTCAAAGCACAAAGGCATGGTACTCTAACCGCCAGACCAGTTTGTACGATAAATTATTCAAAGAACAAAGGTATATTACTTTAACCCCGGGCCATAAAATTTTGGAAAATTCTACCGTCTTTTTTAGGGAACCATTCCCTTATACTTTAAATGGTTATACAGTACAACACCATGTGTTTTAAAAATTTGTACTGTACAAGCTTTTAAAACTAAGAAAATAGTTCCTTAAAAGGGACTGTAGAATTCGCCTAAAATTTCCTTAAAATAGACTATATACATATATGATCAACATAAAACTTTTACTGTAACTGTGCTCTTATACACACATTTAGTATGTGTTGTAAGAACTAGTACAGTAAAATATCGTGTAATTTAAAAATTTATACTCTACAAAACCTTTAAAGTCAATAGAATGATTCTCTCATTGAGACTATAAAATTCCCCTTATTTTATCTTATTCCAAGTGATACTAGCTTGAATACTTGAAGGTCTAAATCAAGCTTAAAATAAAATGAACCTTTTCAAAAATTTGATCGACGAACCAACAAATAATCTGTAAAATTCACCATCTTCACGTATTTGATGCTGTAGTTCATGCTACAAATATTATTTAAAGAAGTCGAGTTAGTATGCAGAATCTGGCATACCTGAGATTTGTTTATCTGTCTCTTATACACATAAAATTTAAAAAATGTACACTTGACATGCATTAACACCCAATAAAGTATTAGTTTTAAGTTTTGGCTGTCTCTTATACACATCTAGATGTGTATAAGAGACAGACATTAGGCGATTCTAGAAATTATAAATTTTATTCTTTAAAATTTTGAAAACTTAAAATTTATATTTCGCCTCCCGTAAATTTTTGAGTAATTCCTGCGTTGATTAATTACAGACTTGAGTAATTCCTGCGTTGATTAATTACAGACTCGCCTAATGTCTTGTTGATCAGTTACAGGACAAAAGTTCCTGGATCATATATAAGTTAATTAAAGATTATGAAATCGAAAGAGCCAAGATTCATCTTTCCTCACATCTATTGCAAGACCACTCAACTTGATGGATTATCATCAAGCAATACGACTATTGGCTACTTAGGATTCTGTCTCTGATTTACATTATATTAGGAGAGTCTGTAATTAATCAACGCAGGAATTAGATGTGTATAAGAGACAGATTTTTACCAGACTCACTTAGTCTTGCTAAATATATTTACACTTAAAATATAAACAAGCATTCAAAGAAAATTTGTGAAAATTATTTCGAACTTCAACTAAATTTACAATGTTGAGAGACATAAATTTAAAGATCTCTTTCCGCACTTTCTTAATTAATTAAAATTGTTTCTTATTCTTCCATCGATCTTACACAATAATCCTTCGACGTTTGGTGGAAGGCATATCAAGTTTCGAATTTTCAGGATGAACTATACTAGTCTCGTCCACGGATTCCTTCTTCATACGCCGCAACCCCAATAATAATGGGCAAAATTTCACGCCCAGAATTGCACGGATCAGCAATCATAGATTTTGCGAAACAATATACATCTTCAATAATAGCCAAAACATAATCATCAGGAACTTCAAAGGAAATAAGTTCATCGTAGAGTACATCGAATCCTGCTCCATAATGCACCAACATCGAATCCTTCGAAACCCAAAACGACTTCGTAACTAAAGGACTCATTGGTTCTTCCTCAAGAAAAGGTTTCTCCGTTCTTTCTTGAGAGCATGGATTATTTCGTAGGAAAATCTTTTGGTAACGAATCTGAATAAAAAAGATGTCTGACGGTAAATAATTCATATTTTTGATGATCTGATCGTCTCGCCAAAGTTGAATATCATACTCAAAATCTTCACTAGAGAGATGGAAATTAAACAATCAAAACTTTGATAAAAATTAATCACCAGGAAAAAAAATCACTAAATTGAGAGCGTAAAATTGAAGGGATGAAATTAGCTTGATGGGATTTTCTTGGCTTAATTAATTAGTTGTATTTATAATGATGTTTGAGAATTGCGAAAATTTAGTAGTTTGGGACAAGAATTCAGATTATGGGAGCTTAGAATTTGTTTAATCGGCTAAGAATTATGAAGAATTTTGGACAAAACCCCACCCAACGTAACTTTCCTTTTTGTTTTCTGTTTTGGTAGTCAACGATATCCTAAATACTATATCGACAACTTTATTTCGTTTTCCCTTTAGCCCATTTTTAAATGAATTCTCTAAATTCTTCTATTCCATTATATATTTGGTATAAGAATTTTAAGTTGGGAAGGACATTCTATCAGGAAAGACCATTCCTACTAAATTTTGGAATTCCCATTTCTCAAAAATGGTTGACGAACACTCTTTCTAACCTCATTTTGGAAAGAGAATATTATGACATTACTAAGTTTATCCAACTTTATTCAAATTGTATTCAAATTTTTGTATTTGTAGAGTTGTAATCTTTTTGCAAATAAACATTTTTTTATTCAAAATAAATATGGTAGTACATAATTAGTTAAATTGTATAATTTAATTATTTGAATTATCCGAAATTTGCACAGAATAATAATTTTAATATTTATAAGAGATTGTAACACCTTTTTTTTTTTATATAGAAAAATGTAACTAGATGGTTGATTTAAAATCCAAATATATAATTTCTCTAGGCAAATAAAATTACATGTAAAATATTTAAATACAAAAATAACACACAATTTAGATACCACAAGTGGTCAATTATATTTTTATTTTATTTGCAAGCTATTTTATCACAATGAATATATATATATTGAAAAATATAGTTTTATAAAATAGTAAACTGAACTATTTAATATGTATTTGAATGAAAAAAATAATATGTAACTTTTTAAATTTTTTATCCTTAATAATTTTTTTTTAAAATTTTCCATACCCATAAAAATATAAATGACATGAACTAAAAAAAAAAATGAAAATTTGTCATATTTTCTTAAAAGAATCAGGGATGTTTAAGTCAATTTGATTTAAAATTCTTTCTATTCTGACTTCTAAAACTGGTTATACCAAATATTAATAAAAGAATACTCATTATATTTTGTCTTGAGTCACCAGACATGTGATGGGTATAAGTATTCTTGCCTATTTTGGACGAAAATACATTCTACCTGGAATGATCTTTTAATTCCAAGTCATTCCTGCATACCAAACATGGAGTAAAGAACGACTCTTTTTGATGGGGACAAAAAAAAATTCCATCAACATGAAATTCATGACAGAAATGATAATTTGTATCAATTTCCAATTCCATTGTTATCGCCAGATGTGAATAGATGTTTGGAAAAATTGGGTGGCGGAGATGGTTGAAGTTCATATGAGGTGTCGGCAAAAGGTAAAGATTGGAGATATAGAGGTTTTCTTAAAAAAAAAATTTTAAATATGTTTTTTTTTCCCTTCTTTTTAGTATTAGCACTTGGTTGTTTTCTTTTATTTTAAGGCTTTAATCCATATTTTTTCCCTGTAAATAGCGATAGTTGCGAATTACCCTTATATTTATTTTATCTATACATTGCCTCCCAAAACTTAATGGAGTTAAAATTTTCATCTAAAGGGATTAGTAAAATATCATAATTGTCCTCAATATTTTTACTTACACTTTGTGAAGTTTTTTAGTAAAATTGTTCTCTTAAGCTTAAAAATGAAAATAAACTAAATATATTTAGCAAGACTAAGTGAGTGAGTGAATTGATCAACTTAAATTTATATAAAATATATACATCCACATATATATAGATATATATATTTATATTTTAACTCCAGACAAGGTTAGGAGGCAATCCCACTATCCTCTTAGTGACTTAAATAAAATAATTTTTTAAATACAAAGTGATATTAGATTATTAATAATAGGGCAATTATTTTAAAAATTTATAAAAATAAAAGAATGTGTCTCTTATACTTAAAATACCAGGATAAGATTCAGGAGATAAGTTATGCAATAATTATCCAGGAAATATGTAATGTTATAAAAAATTGGATGCAAACAAGAAAACAATAAAAATAGTACTAATTGAGGCAATTAAAATTGAATGGTAAAAAAATTTAAAATTGAAGGGTAAAAATGTTTTTTCAATAATTTTAGATGAAAAAACGCTACATCACTATAAAATAAAATCAGGTACCAAACTACAACTCACATTAATTTTCGTTGGTTAAGACAATTAAAAAATTGAGGGCAATTATGACATTTTACCATTCCATTTGTATAGAAAAATTTGACAATCTCATGTTAAGTTTTTTGGTGTAAGGTATAGATAAAATAAATATAAGGAAAATTTATATGTGACCCCAATTTATGAGGGATAAACAATAACTAAAGAGAATATTTTAATCATAGGACCAAACAATGTCAAAGGAGGTATACTAAGGGGTATATTGCAATTTGGTCAAATCAAGTTTTGTAATTTGGACAAACCTTATATGTTACATGTACTTTGAATAAAGGTCATTTTTGTCATTTCAATATTTCTTTTGTTAGATTTAGATTTTGTTACGAACAAGGGAGTTGAATGTTATTTGGCTGAACCTTAGAAGGCTAAATGGTGCATTATGATGCTCATAAGGGAAATCACCAAAAACATCCTTCACATTTGCAAAAAATTTTTTTCATCGCTGACATTTTAAACGATAAAAATTTGTCCCTCACATTTTTAAAACATACCAATGTCATCCCTCACATTTAAATCGTACCGACTTCGTCTATCAAAATTTTAAAATGTGCCAATGAAAATCCCGAATATTTTCAAAATATAACATTCATCCCAAATAAAATAAAATTTTCATACTTTTTTTCAGTGTAAAGTTATTACTACAAAAAAGATTCTTATCTCAGATTCATCAAAAAGTGATCAAATCCCCTTTCATGTGGGAATTCGTATGAAATCTAAATTATAAATTTATATAAACATTTAAAAGACATCTAAATAAGTAAACAACAAAAAAAGGCCAATTTTCTAACCCTAAAATAAAACATTTTACTTTGAATTGTTTGAATCTTTATTATAATGCAATTAAATAAAACAAATATGTTTCTTATACACATCTAGATGTGTATAAGAGTTAAATGTAAGGGATGAAATTAATATATTTTAAAAATTTGTGGGATGAATTTGTATTATTCAAAATGTGAAGATGAAAAAAATATTTTTTTTTTTTAAATGTGAGAGATTTATTTGGTCATTTTCCCTTTTTATAACCCTTAAAGGGAGGTAAATCTTAAAGAAGACGACATTGATGGAAACAGTTAGCTGAATTGGCAACAAAAGAAACATTAGTATGCAAATTGCAAAGTAGTGGAAAAAGTTCCAGGTGCTGTGTTGAAACTGATAATATGTGTATAAGAGACAAATATATATTAATTTCCATTTATCAAAAGTGATTGAAATTAGTAATAGATATTTTTCACTTTGGAACATGAAAATCAAGTACAGATCCTAATTATAATAGTGAATGCCTACATAGGATTTATCTATATAGATTTTATGTTCCGACCCGACTAGGATCGGAATTTGATTACAATATTTAATGTATAATGAAATTATATACAATTAGTATATATGTATATGTACATATACATATATATGTTGCATAGAATGTCAATATAGATCATATTCTATTGTAAAACCATGCATAAATATAAATTTTAAAATAAATATTTTTTAAAAATTTATTAAGCAAAATCAGGGAAATGCTATAAATCTAAGATTCAGACAATCTACAATTATAGATTCTATATATAATCAGCTGCAACAGAAGGGAAATTGGAGAAGTGCAAATTAAAGAGTTTAGAAAGCTCAAATGCATATAGGAAAGAAGAGTCTTCTATATCTATATTTGGTTGAAAACCAACCAGTAAAGAGGGACAGCACAGGACCCTCGTATCCTGTCTAGCAAAGGGATACTTAAAAAGTACTAAATGCTTCCGTGTCAAAATCTACCTCCAAGATTGTTAAACGAACTGGTCACTTCTTCCACTTTGCATGCATACAATTCTGCTCAGCCACCGCCTGGATAAACAGAGAAACAATGTTCAATAGTAGTACAAGTTCAAATCACGAGAAACTACTTGTCCAGAATATATAAATGCAAATATGAAGGAAGTCACTAACCTGAGTGAAAATTTTGGTCCTCGAGTCTTTGGATTCTCTTTAATTTCTTCTAAATTATACACTTCCCTTGTTGGCTGAACAGATTCAAAAGTCACTTCCTCTTTTCCTTGAATTCTTGCTAAACTCACCGGACTGTATTTGACTTTACCCAAATTGTTTTTTCCTGGTGGTAGATGGTTAGCAATGTACACTCTTTTGGATTCAATGTTATATGCAATATGATGAGCATCTCTTGGAAAAAACCACAACCAACCATTCTCGAATTTATAAGGAAAAACATGTTGGAATTCTGGATATTTATTTAAGAATGACAAATGCATAACTGTCTTCCTTTCAGCCCATTGTTCCTTCTTATGATCTTCCAATATATAGACATGAAGTTCCTGTTCCACTTTCTCAGCCAGGCATAACTTTTTCTCCCAAAAAAAAGGGCTAACTTTTTTCCAACTTGAGAAGAGATCCTGTGGGATGCTGATTTTTACAAATTGTTCACATCCCATATCAATGCAAACTATTTCAGAAATGCCGAATTCAGGATCAAAAACTTTGTGACAAAGAACAGTTAGTCATTATTAGTTGCAACAAATGACCACACCTTTTCACTACCTAGATCATACAAGCTAGGAATATCAAAGGCTCTCCACGTGCGATCAGTCCCCAAAGTCTTGATCTCACAGCCTCCATTTATTGTTCCTTTCTTTTCAAATAAACAAACTAACTTATATTTGCTAGTTTTTGGAAGATAGAACATGGTCATGCAACATACCGTGTCGCGAGGATTAGGCAGATCAAGGATTTCCTTAGTGGCAGGGTTCCTAAGACGATATTTTTTAGTCAATTTAGTTTTCTCCAAAACCAGTCCATTAATGACAGATAGCCAGGAGACTTCTTCTTCATCTCCTGCAGCATTTGTCTCATTCTTGTATTCATAAACAAGTTCTGATCGACTCAAATACTCTACAATGAAATTGCCTTCCTCAACAATAGCACACCACAACTTGCACACACATTTACATCTGCCTAATGACTTCAGAGGCAACCAAATTAAGATAGCAGAAATAATTTCCGCATGGCAGGTAGATTTCTGATTTGTTATTAATGTTTCTAATAGATCCTTGGTCTTTTCTCAGTTCCTGCAAATATCTTTCACATCTCCGAGCCATGTGCAAACTTGATTCAGGAAATTAAGCAAACACCTTGTAGTGGTACCTTATTTATACGCCCCGATCAGTTAACAATTCGATATTGAATCGCTAAAAAGATCTGTTGAAGACAAAAGTATGCATAATTACATCATTCATCATTCAATTAAAGCAAGCAAAGATAGATAATGAATACTTGAATTCCTAGAAGCCGTTGAGCGATAAAACTTCAAGGATGAGAGTAACACTAAGAAAAGCACATGGAAAAATTCTATTTTTATGCACAAAGAATTAGGATTTTCTTGTATTCACAAATTATGAGGATTGAGAGTTTCTGATGGAAATCTTAATCAAACACCTACTTATTTCTAAATCTCACAATGGCCCAATTAAATTGTCTCTTAAACACCCGTGAAAAATAATGATTACATAAATTCGGACTCTTTCTTTCTCTCTGGAGGGAATTCTCATATGGGTGTAGCAATATATGAGAATACAGTCTACATTCTTAATTCCAGCAAAATTATTAACACCATTAACCCCAGGATTTCCCACGCTATTGTACGCTAATGGAACTATAGAATTTCCGAGTTTTTATAACGCTGCTACCAATACTCCACTGCTACTTGGCACCAATAAAAAAAAAAAAAAATCACCATGATCCACCGACATTTATAATCTTGTTGTGAAGCAAGGATTTTCAGATGCGAGGGGCTTAAAGATCACCAGCTATGTGTAGAATCCCAACAAAAGGACAAGAAATATATCCTCCAAAATATGCTTTTCTTTTTTCATATATTTATGAATTAGATTAAGGTTTTTCAGGTTCTTAACCCAATTTACAAAATCAAGATAGCTAGACAGAAAACCAAGGCACCAAAACAACATACAAAGCTTTACAAGTATGAACATACCAATCAAGTGTATAAGAGACAGCCTTAAGTTTGAGGAATATAGTGCTTTTTCTATTAGGAAATTAATAACTTTGTGGTCCATAATGATCCTTTGGACAAGGATTGAGATCATGGGAACTTCGAATATTTACGAATTATACATGGACAAAAACTCCCTTTTTTTTTTTTTTTTTTTTTTTAATAATTCCGCCCTTTCCTTCGGCAATTAATTGGTTGTCAGACTTGTAACGGCTGGTTTTCACTTTTTGGTAGTCAACTTCGTCGACATCTCAGTATATATAAGGTAGGGTTATGGACTACTATACCCTTCTATTTTAAATACTTGTAAATTACAATATCATGTGTTTTGAAAATTTCTACAATATAAACTTTATAATGTAATATATAATACCCAACGACATTATAGAATTCTCTATAAAGTAGATTCCTATAATATCACAACTTGCTAATTTATAAAATTATAAATTTAGAATCACTTGCCAATTATTGAAGCCATTTCACATGGCAAAACTATAGTGAATCACTAGTTATCCTTGAATATAAATATTCAACCAAATTTTATTTTACCATTCTTTTTTAGATTTAATAACACAATTGTGATTTTTGTGATTTTTTATAAATATAGTATGTTAGTACCCATATTTAAGATACAAATTAATGTGTATAAGATACACATTAGTTGATATCTTTACAAGAATTAGATGATGTAAAGCTCTTATACACATCTAGATGTGTATAAGAGACAGGGGATCGATTGTGCAAAATAAAATATTTCAAATCAGCAAATTTAATAGGACAAGAAAATAACGAATATAATTTATTTATATCTGAAAAAAATGAAATAATCTCTAGGAACTCCTAATTCTTCTCTTCAATCGTTGATTTGAGAGCCTTCTGATTGATCTTGAACTTAGAGTTGAATGAGGGCTCAGAGCTTGATCTCGAGCTTAGTTGTCGAGGGCCTAACGGCTTGATCTTGAATTTAGAGTTGATCAGTATTTGGCGACTTGATCTTGAACTTGGAGTTAATTTTCCTTCTTATGGCTTGATCTCGAATTTAGAGTTGATTGAGTGCTTGATAGCTTGATCTCGAACTTGGAGTTGATCGAGAGCCTCACGGCTTGATCTTATACTTATCTTGATCCCAAAGATACGATTCGAAAGAATCATAGTTTGTCCTCTCAAATCACACTTTGACTTCCTCAACTCTTAATATGGATGACTTGAAGAACACTTGATGAAGATTTTCAAATCTTGATATATGAAATATTTAAAGAGAGAACTTGAAGACTTGATGGAGAATTTAAGAAGCTCTTGTAACTTGTGGAAAGCTTCCAAGAATATGTGTTATGTGTTCTCATGCCAAGGGGTGAGATACAGGTTATACTTGAGAATATTCTCTTAGTGTAAAATGGTTTGGCATAATGCTACTTCTATCTTTTCTCCCAAGAAACAAGTAGTGTCTCTTATTACACTACTTATATATTATTTTTATTCCTTGAAGAGATAAAATTACAAGAGAACTAGTCTCTAAAATATTATCTCCTAAAAGTAGTATAAATACATAAGTTATTTAATTACCCATAATATTATTCCTTTATAATATTTTTTATTAATTTTTTAAAACAAAGAGCCCAATATTAATGTATACATCTTTATGACATAATATGATTTAATTAGGATGACACTCTAAGATAATAATGTAGAAATTTTAATTATATTAAAATTTTGATGCCTACAAATACCCTCTCGAGACTTGTTCACGAATACAAAACTTGAGCATGAAAGTGAATAAGTATCGAAACAAGAACTTATTCATTAATTTGCAGAGATATTCGTCCAAAGGATTCGAACAAGAGAATTTTACCCCTTTTTTTTTTTTTTCTATGCGTACCCTTTCGGGGATCAAGTCAAACATGGTTCGATTAAATATATGAAACAGTTTTTACTCGTGTCAAGGAGCCTTGGATTTGAGATATATAGACAGTTTATTCTCTTGTCAAGGAGTTTTGGATTTGACATATATAGTCGTGTCGAGAAGCATATGACATATATGTGTAAACATTGTGTTTATTCTCTTGTCAAGAAGCATATGCAGATAATTTAGACTCATATCAAGGAGCTCTTCATAACTATACTTAAATACTTGTAGGTAGTTTTAACTCATATCAAGGAGTCATCTTGACAGTTTAGCCTTGTATCAAGGAGCATACTCCTTCATTCATATATGTGTGTCTCCTTCTTGGATGGATGAATAAATTTGGTACTTTAGAGACATTTTCTCAACTTGTCTTGAGGGTGGTTTGACTTTGATTTGCCTTCCTTAAAATTTTGATAGGTTCAATGTTAGTTGTCATTGGCCCTTCATTCTCAAAATTTGAGATGCCTATCATGTTGACTTCATGTGATTGTTCAGTGGGTGGACCTTGGTTTCCATTAGCAGAAATACTCAACTCTATAGTGTGGGCACAAGTAGACAAGCACAAAGAAGGATGTAGTTTATATCAAATTGTAGAATGTATGCTAGGTCAATTTACATGTATATTCAAGGCATACATCTCTTATACACAAGTCGATCTTTGCAATTTAGAACAAGATCTTGCTACTTATCGATCTCGTCAACGATAGGTTCATTCTTCCATTAATGAGTTGATGTCAATTCCACCATGCTAACCATGTGGCGTGTGCTATAGAAGCGATCAAGAAATTCTTCTTTAAGTTGATTCTAGCTGCGATGGAGTTAGGTTCGAGGTCGAGTGTACCAGTCAAACATATTCCCTTTTTACGGCATAGTTTAAACAAATGCACCATCTAACTGCTTAGGATTTTCTTTGCCATCTAATTGTAAGAGTTTTGGTGGTTAATAGCCGACATGCATCCTCATGTTCTTGATTCTTTGATTATAAGGATGTGTATAAGAGACAGGATTATTTCTTGTAAAAGTTATACTTTTCTTTGATTGCGCCTTCGACGAAGAACAAATTGATGAACATCAATCATCCCGTTGAAGCAATTTGAATCTTCGTCATCTTTGTTTGTAATTTTGAAGACTTAACTTTCATCATGGCCCACGAGGTTGTTTGGAGTTCACACTGACTTGTTTATTTGTTATCATTAGTCGGTTGATAAGTTGAGCAATTTTGACATCTTGATCTTGAATGTGTTTTGCAAGTCCTTCAACGGCTTTGGTCACTATTGCAACTTGTTCTTCAAGAAATGTTGATTGAATCACCATAACTTTTACAATGTTGTAATCGGTTAACGTTGTCATCACTTGACTTAATATGAAGGATTTGTAGACGCCTTGGACATAATTGGGTGCATGAACACTTGTTCAACCATGGATGTGTTATCTGTCTTTGTCTCCAAAGATGGATTGAATTTCTTTGCCCCCATAGAAGAAGAAAATGTGCTTTCTTGTGTAGGACAACAAACGATTTTTTCGAATCGTATCTTTACGAGGTTGATGAGCAAGATTTGAGTAGTTAACTCCAAGATCTGAAACAATTTTAAAGGCAGCATATTTGTTGATCGTCAACCTCCAAGTGACAGGCTTTTGAATTGTTGCTTTTAGGATGTATCAATAAAATTTGAGCATATACTAGATGAAATAAGAACATGGGAGGCGAGATGGTCCACGGTGTGCCAAAAATTGTGCTTACGAAATATTTCACGTCGCAAAATTTAACAAGACAAGAAAATAATGAATATAATTTATTTATATCAAAAGAAAATGAGATAAAATCTCAAGGATCCCCTCAATTCTTCTATCTAGATGTGTATAAGAGACAGCTCTAAGTTCGAGATCAAGCTCTCAAGCTCTCGTTCAACTTTAAGTTCGAGATCAAACTGTGAGTTGATCGAGTGCTTGACACAATCTCGAATTTGGAGTTGATTGACCTCGGCTTGATCCTAAATTTAGAGTTGATCGAGTGCTTGACAGCTTGGTCTCGAACTTGGAGTTGATCAAGGGCCTCATGACTTGGAACTTAGACTTGATCGAGGGTCTCACATTTTGATCTGAAACTTTGACTCGAGGGCTCACGGATTGATCTCGAATCGAACTTTCTCTTCTTCAACTCTATATATGTCAGACTTGAAGAACACTTGATGAAGATCTTCAAATCTTGATATATGGAAGATTTGAAGGGAGAACTTGAAGACTTGATGGAGAATTTAAGAAGCTTTTGTAACTTGTGGAGAGCTTCCAAGAATATGTGTTGTTAAAATTATGCCTAGGGTTGACCCTCTATTTATACTTGTAAGATGAGAGGGATTGGAGTGGTTTGGCATAATGCTACTCCTAACCTTTCTCCCAAGAAACAAGTAGTGTAAAATCTCTTCTTGCACTACTATATATATCATGTTTATTCTTTGAAGAGATAAAATTACAAGAGAACTAGTTTCATCTATATTATCTCCTAAAATAGTATAAATACAGGTTAATTTTATAGACATATAATATTATAAGAGACAGGATATATACCTTAATATTTATCTCTTTATTTTTTAAAATTAATTAATATCTTTATGACATGATATGATTTAGTTAGGATGCCACTCTAAGATAGTAATGTAGAAATTTCAATTATATTAAAATTTCAGACGCTACACTAACCAATTGTGATACTTGTTTTCAGTACCAATGAAAGCATCTTTGAAATCTAAATAAATTGGCCAATGACAACTAAGCATATCCAAAACTGTACGAACTAATAAATTATACCCTTGAATTCATATATATAAACAAGAGAATTTGTAGTGGGAATAGCAAAATCTTTATTTTGTTCACCATAAAAATTAAGAACACATATAGTTCCGCCATAATTCATAAAAAATATTACATAAGTCTTTGTGAATACTTGATGATCAAAATTTAATTTAATTTGGTCATAGAGTAAGTTTTAAGGATGTGTACATCAATCCCCGATTATCAATACACGTAATATGAAATTTCTTATACACATCTAGATTAAGTAGTAAGAGACAGCGAACTGACCTGCACCCTAGCTACTTCTTGTTGTTTGTAAAAATTAAAAGAAAATAATGAATTTCTTGGCATTGTAACTTACTAAAGCAACGTAAAATTTTGCTCTATCATTAACTTACCATTGTAATCTCTTTCTTCAAAACATTAAGGACAAGATAAGAGAGTTGAACCTACAAGGCAATTAATTTATAAGGATTGTTGAATAAGGTTCTAATTAATGAGAATTTTTGCCATATCAAATTCATATAGCAATTAATTAAGCATAATCAGGCAAAATATTATAAAGTCAATTAAGATTTAGACAATGTGCCTGTAAAGATTTCAAATAATTAGCTACAATAGAAGGGAAATTGGAGAAGTGAGGGAAAGCGAAGGATTTAGAGTTTTAAAATCCAATTATAACCAAAGCCTGCATTAATTAAAAATAGTCAAAATAGTTAATTTGGTTGAATTTATACGTAGATCAATCTAGAAATGTACTATAAATAAATTAAAGGATTTGATGATACATAAAATCTTTACCTGTTAGATAAATGATACGTGTCCAGCTATGCCCTATAAGGGTAATCATTACATGATTACCCTTATAAGGCATAGCTAGACAAGCAAGAAAAGTCAAATTTGATCAGTAAACTAATTAGATGCCGATCCCCATAGGTGAGATACTCTGACCTTAATAAGGCGAAAAACCTTGCCTATAAATATTTGTCAATATCATGTAAATAGGATATGGAAAAACGAGGCAAGTGTACAAACCCAACCAAGAATCATCAATAATACTAAGCTTATAGGCCACTCACATACTTTTCTATTGTGTCTTCTATATTCTCGAGACACCTTATCCCCAACTCCCTAGTCTTTTCATGAAACTACGTCGTCTGTGGGAATCGAATAAAAAACCTTTTTTTAAAAACTCTGTCTTTCATCAAAAAAACTCAAAAAAATCATAACAAGCTTCAGCAGCTCGACTGCAAAAATCCTTAATTTCTATAAGGTTATAGCAACTTCACAGTATTACTTCTGTCCCTTGACTAATCTAGTAGCTAGACTACATAAATCCATTTCCTGAGACTTTCTCATTCACGAATAGGAAAGAATAAAAAGAAAATAGGGAATAGCATGACTGCACAAACCTCACACGAAATTGTTCCACCCGAATCTATTCCTAAATCTACTCAATAAATATTAGGACCAACACAGAAGAAAATGCTATATTTCTTTGGAGAACTTCCTTACTTTTCAAGCATTTGTGAAAGCCATGAACAAAAATAAGGAAGCTTGTTAGGGAAATATCAAACTGCCATACCAAGATGATGCTATTAGTAGCAGTCATTATCGATCTATAAGCAGTTTGGAAATGTCTATGCCTCTATCTTGGAAACAGGTTGTCTTTGATTATATGGGTCTTTCCCAAAACCATCATGAAGTAAGAAGAAAATGAGGCCAAAGTCCACAAATTGACAGAAGAATTCTTGGCCTGAGTAGGATGAAAAGTTCATGAAGTTATAGGGAAAAACACTATGAACCTAGTGGAGTTAGCGATAACAAATAAGGATCCATTTGTATCAGCTATACAAGAGAAGCAAATCCCCTTTAACTTCAAACAACCACATCTAGATTCTCACAAAGGGACCATGATCCGTTGACCATAAAATGTAAGCTCTTTGCTACTACCTTGAGGTAGTAAGCTCAAAAATAATTTAAAGACTTAACTCCTAATTTTGTTGATTCCGTCATGGATCTTGATTGCAAGTTTCCTAGAAACTTCATGAGTAAATAGGTCATCCAATAGGAACCTTCTCATCTCATGACTATTAGGCAAAAGCGTGATGAAACCTTGAAACAATATATTGGTCATTTCAATGACGAAATTATCCTAGTTCGAGACGCCAATGAAGCAATAATGATTACGGCTTTCATGACTGGTGTTAAAGCCTGGGAAGTTCAACTCTGAGTTAGCTACAAAGGTTCCCAAGTAACTTTTAACAAACTTCTGAAGATGTTAACAGTAGCTAGGGTGTATAGAGGAGACCAATCGAACTAAATGGGAATTTTATGATCTCAAACCCAAAGGCAAGAGAACTCCCGATCCTGGATCTAATAAAGTTAACCATCAAGGAGAAAGTGCAGCCACAAAAATGGCAAAAATATTAGAAAACATGATCAACAAAGCTTTGTTTAGAAAACTTATCAGAACAATTACCTGAGACTATTGGCTAGAAGAGTTACTTTCCCAAGACTGTCACTTTCTGACTTTCGAGAACTCCTGTCCTTTTAGACTTAGACTTCATTCCTCTCAACACCTCCCAAAATGAACTCTTGTTCTATATTCAAAACAAAAGGAATATAGAGTATTAATATGATCAAAGGAATAGGAGAATTGCTAGAAACTATCCCCGGAAGAGGAGCAGTGGGAACTTTGACAATGCTTGAAAATGCTACATCCGACTTGTACAACCTAGAGAAATACGTGCAAAGAAAGCCCATGCCAATCTAAGCATTAGCTTCACGTGAAGATCCATGCCCAATCGACATCCACATGCGATCCCATAGTTATTTATGCAAAAATAGGAAACTATCGGGTGCACGAGTCTTTATAAATACGAAAGCTTAGCGAGATATGTGTATAAGAGACAGCTTAATCGTAAAGAGATTACCAATGATCATATCAGTCTCTTATACACATCTAGATGTGTATCTTATAGACAGTCCATACACTTTTCTCTGATCCAAGGGACAGACCTTTAACTCTTGGTGAACTCCCAAGATATAGGACTGAAATGTCATCTTTATCTTAGTGAAAAAGCCTTCTCCCTACAACATGATATTGGGACGACCATCCTAATATGCATTCATTTTATTTTGTCTTCGGTCTAGCACCTATGGATTAAGTTCGCTATGTGTGATGGATCAGAGAAAAGTGTATGGAAAATCAACAGGAAACTCAGGAATGTTACATGATGTGTATAAGAGACAGATTTTTGAGTCATTATCTTCGCTGTTCAATCACTTTCGTACTTTTCGATAAAAGATTTTAAAACTCTAAATCCTTCGCTTTCCCTCACCTGTTCTCTAGTTGAGTGATAAGAAAGGCAAAACAATCGAACCTGAATCAGGAATATCGATAGAAGTGATTGGGGAATACCGATAGAAAAGATTGCTTTTGATCCTTCCTACCTTGATTGAAAGCTGAGAATCTGTATTACTCTACCTACTGAACTGAAGAATGACTTGCTCAGGCTTTTATATGAGTATAGAGATCTTTTTGCTTGGTTTACGGGTGACATGTCTAGCATCCCTTGAGAGGTCATCGAGCAAAAGTTGGGGATTGATCCAGTAGACAAACTATCAAATAGAAGAAAAGACTTTTTGGTCTAGATCGCAGCCTTGTCATTGACCTGAAGTAGACAAAATTTTGGTGGCTCAGATAATCCAAGAAGTCTTGTATCCTACCTGAATATCCAGTCATGTACCTGTAAGAAAACCTGATTTCGATTGGTGGATATGTATTTACTTCACTGATCTTAAGAAAGTCTATCCTAAAGACACTTTGTAGGCTTAGTAATAGGACAATTCCTAGATCCTTATAAAGGGTATCATCAGATCTCCCTTAGCAAAGAAGATGAAAGAAAGACCTTTTTCATAACAAACAAAGGAACCTATTATTTTCAAACAATGTCTTCTAGCTAGAAAAATATAGGAGATACGTACCAAAGATCATAAAATATGGAGGTTTATGTCGATGATATGGTGGTGAAGAATTGATATTATACTAATACCATCAGTGATTTAAGGAAAACTTTCAAGACATTGAGGAGTGTTTTCTGAGGTCGAACCCATAAATGCACCATTGGAGTTCTCTCCAGAAATTCTTAGGCTTCATTATTTCTGAAAAGGGAAATCGAAGCCAATGAGAACTCCAATGGTGAATTTATGGGTTCGACCTCATGCCAACACTCCTCAATGTCTTGAAAGTTTTCCTTAAATCACTGATGGTATTAGTATAATATCAATTCCTGTCTCTTATACACATCTAGATGTGTATAAGAGACAGATAAAAAGAACTTGAATGGATAGAACAATATGTGATAGTGCAATCGATAAGCTGAAAAAATACCTAGCTATTTTGCCCATATTAATTGCACTTTGACTGTCTCTTAAACATTATATTTATATTTATTGACTTAGGAAAAAGTTGTGAATGCCACCTTAATCTCTCGAAAGAGATCAATCTCAAAGACCAATTTACTTCGTCGGTAGAGTTTTTCAAGAACCGAGGTAAATTACTCAATGATAAAAAGAAATAATGAAGCCTAAGAATTTCTGGAGAGAACAAGAAAGCTAAGGCTATACTTCTATGGATATAAGATCATCGTCTATACTTGCATTTTTCTTTGAAGACTATCCTGACAAAACTAGATGTCTCTAAGAGAATACTCAAGTGGTCAGTAGAGCCTCCTGAGCATGATATGTCATTTAAGCTAACTCATAAAGGCACGGTGTTGATGGATTTCCTTATGAAAAGTATAGCCCTAGTAGAACAAATTAGTTTGTTTCTCTAGAGTAGACCCGGGAAAGAGATCAAAGTTATCAAGTTTGGGAGCTATCTAGGGATAGGACCTCATGTGAATCAGGGTCGAGTGAACTTGAATAATCATGAGGCCTATCTAGGGATCAGATGATTAAGACTCATGTTCAATTTCTATGCCACCAATAATGAAGCTGAATATGAATCCATCTTATCTGGTTTGAATCTATCAAAAATGATGGGTAACTGAGAGATTATAGTCAACAGTGATTTGTCTCTAGTGGTTAATCAAATTCTTGGCAACTTTGAGACCTGACGAGTT
The DNA here is from genome assembly GCA_025175665.1 of Cinchona pubescens. NCBI lineage: Eukaryota > Viridiplantae > Streptophyta > Magnoliopsida > Gentianales > Rubiaceae > Cinchona > Cinchona pubescens. Next base: position 21,015 of record JANKKI010000386.1, on the reverse strand, counting down.
GCAAAATTACCTCTAAGTTGGGCATGTTCTCAAGAGAAACCATAGATATGTCTTCCTCTAGCAATTAATCAAATTCTTTATTAATTCATGCGTGCAATATGAGATCGATCTAGCTCTTAAGAACACATCCTTGAAAGGATCTAAGAGCCAGATCTTCTATAGGGCTGTCTCTTATACACATCTAGATGTGTATAAGAGACAGAAGTCCGAGCACTCATCCACATTTCAAGAAGTCCATTACCTTTTGGGCAATAGAAGGTTGATTGGGATCGTGTGGCAATAAAATCGTATGCGACATAATAATCAGAGAAAGAAACTTGGGATTAAACCTTCATGCCAAATTGGCCCAAATCAGAAAGCCCTGCTCTAACTTTGCATGGTTGCTAGAAAAATCAGAGGCAGTATCGGACTTCTTGGTATAAAAAACAAAGTCCTTCATATACAGAAGAGCTACAAGTTATTGGGAATTGGGCTCATTCTAACATATCTTCACAATGAGCAAAAAGGAACCGAGTCTTCCAATCCTTTACATCCGACAGGGGCAATGTAGTCTTCTAAAAATGTCATCCTTATACACAAGATTGTAACTTAGACACATCTCGACTTTTACCACTACTAGTCAACTTATAAAAAGCCCAAAATCCTTCAATTGTGGGCTCTTTGAAGATTAGCTTGCATAATATACAATAACAAACCACTAATCTGATGGCATTTGAAGTCGATTGAGATATACTGACCCCAAAGTAGAGGCAATATAAAATGAAAAAGAAGTGATAGTAAAGAGAAAACGAGATCTTAGCTAATCTTCAAAGATGATCACAAAGCCTTTTGATGGAGCATGCAAGTCAGATAACCATACTTGAAAGAAAGCAATAGCTATCTTCAAAGGTCTTCATGATTTCATATCTTGTTTTGAGGGTAGTTTTTCATTTGCCTTTCTTATCACTCAACTACCTATCTCTTGTATCGACACAAGATGTCCATTTACAACATACTGAAGTCATCGATAAGAAAAGTACGAAAGTGATTGAACAGCGAAGATAATGACTCAAAAATAGGATAATGCGAATGATGAATGAACACAATAAGAAATATGAAAAGCTCTAAAACTAGGAGGCAAAATATAGATATACATATTACAAAGTGGGAAAGTCCAAAAGGCAAAAAGTAACTACGGACAAAACAAGCGAAAGGACGTGGTAATTAAATGCGCATGAATATCGAGGGCATAACTCTTCGTAATCCAATCATGATAACTCTTGAGCAACTTGCAAGTTGATCAATAACCATAAAATATGAGAAAGTTATTCAGAAATCGTTTAGACTATGATCGATTAGAGCTCCATATCGGCCAGCTCTAAATCAATAAAGAAATATAATTAGTAAGAAATCGCCGAAGTACCTTAAGAGATTTTGGAAGACCAAAGAAATGCAAAGAAATATTTGGTCAGAATTCATTGAAGTGCCTTAAGAAGTTCTAGAAGACCAAAGATATGCAAAAAAAAAAACTTGGCAAGAACTTGTCGAAGTGCCTTAAAAGGTCCTGAAGACCAAAACTATATAAACAAAGATGTGTATAAGAGACAGGGGCTATTAAAAATGTTGATCACAGTAAATATAATGATAAAAATATGTATATATGAATATATGAAATAAAGGGTTACAATCTCTAGGATATTCTCAATATGTAGATAGAATTTCTGTCTCTTATACACATCTAGATGTGTATCCGAGACAGACCCCAAGCAATATGTATGTCTATGTCTTGAACCTCCTATCGTGATCCCTATTTATACATATATGGGAAGCGAGCAAGTTAGAAGACTTGTAGTATATGTATAACTCTTTATTGCATACCAAGAAATAAATTCATATTTCTTTACATATAAGAGATATGAACACATAAGAATTGTACAATTTTGATATTATCTCCTTATTTTAATTTGTTAATAAAGAGATAAATATTAGTGTACATATATTCCTATTGGCCAAGTCTTGTTGGCATGTGATATGGAACAATTTAATTGGAAGAGCAAACATATACGTTTGATTGGTCGAAACACCTCATCTTGACATGTGGAGTAATATAATTGGTTTTAAATTAACCAATGTTCCAAAATATACATGACATATGACATTATTTAATTTGACCATAAATATGCCAATTAAATTAATTTATAGACAAATGATGATTTTAATTAAAATAAAATTTCATTTTCTACAAATGCCCCCTCGAGACTTGTTCGTGACAAAGTTGCCAAGAATTTGATTAATCATCTATAAGATTAGTTAATTGTAGCAAAAAGTGATCACCATTCCACGAGAAACATCTACGCTGGCTTAGAAAGTCCCTAGGAATCTTTAACTACATAGATTTGGAAAACCAATTGCAAGTCCAACAGCGTTCTAGAACTAATCCGTACCAAAAACGTATTGGAGTCTAAACTGATTTTTCCATCGTTCAAGTGAGCCTCACTATTGACGAAAGCAATTTCACTCCAATTGAATCAAGCTGCAACTTCCAATTCCCAACTAATTAAACTGGAGTCTTAAAGCCAAACTTCTTTGCTACATAATTTCACATCAAATAAGACTTCCAAAGCTAGTAAACAACAGATTATGTATCAAATAAATTAAACCCTTTAAGATTGCATGAATTCCAAAACCCATTCGTTTCTGACTTGGACATAATTTGCTTAATAACCCAGTTTCCATTCCTAAATCAAGCTTATGATCTATTATACAACAACGTTAAAAAAAAAAAAAAAAAAAACTCCCTCAAGGATATGAATTTCAAGAAGCTTCCGACCATACGATAAAGTCTCTTGGACTGAGAAGACTACAATTCTAATCCCACAAGAAATTTGATACAAGACTCTTGTCTGAATTGAACTCAGCTTAATACAATACGAATCCACTCGTTAACCAAAAGAACTTGCACAATTTTACTGAGTAAAAGAGATATCTCAATACACATCTTCAAATGTATATCAAATTAGTGGTATCTTCTCTTATACACATGGTGATAGTTTGTAGGAATGATATTGATATTTATCTCCATGCCTGAGATTATGCTCAGTTCAAAAGAAAGAGAACAAATTCAATTTCTATTCTCGGGTTACTTGCTGATCAAAAGATTTTCAGCATGACTAGAAGGAAGCAACTAGTGCCGAACTTCACCGTCGTAGCCACTATTTGAATTTTGCTGCTGTTTATTGCTGCTGTTGTGGCACAGCTATTGTTGCTGCTGCCATTGAGGTAGCAATAATCATGCAATTAGTTGCTACGACCTGTCTCTTATACACATCTGCCACTACAGGTGATTTTTGATAAAGAAGACCATCATTAACTTCAAAACATATTCACTGTGGGTAACTTCTTTCACTTTATATTTTGATAAGAATTTTGCAGAGTTGAATTAGAAAGAGTGATAGCTCTTTTTTCCCCTTCGTGGTCCTTATTGCAAAATATGAATTTTCAACCATAATCTTTCATTAATTTACTTCATTCTTTTTGGTTGCACCCTCTGCATCATACCCCATGAAATAAATTCACTGCAACTCATATGAACAAAACCCAAATGCTATTGCTAAACATTGCTTCTGCTACCTCTCTCAAATCAATCAGTGTGGGTTAAATTTTTTCTTTCTTTTGAAATTTTGAAGGATTTTCTATTGCCTTCCCATTCAACTGGATTGCATAATAAACCTTTTACCTTGCATGATGTTGCATGATATATTGAGCATCTCCATGTGTTTTAATTATAATGTAAAGTCTTGCATGGTTTTATCTTGGCTTGGGGTTGTTTAACAAAATGACTTGGTCAAATATTTTTTCAAAACCTTGTTGTATGTGTTAGAAGGTAGGACATGTTAACCATTGATTTGTTCTGTCTTTTGCTGTAACTTTATGAACTACACCTCGAGACAAACTCGTTGAGAAAACATGAATAGTAGGCAAACTACGTTGAGAAAACATGAATAGTTTTCTCTAATTTACAACAAGGTTTTAAAAAATATGTACAAGCCTTGAATGTTGCATATTCAATCTCAATGAAAAAAATTCACTTGTTTGAAGAAAGAATATAATCATAATATTTGAAGATATTCACAAATTTATGTAGTATCCTTTCCAAATGTCCAGAGGTAACTTCCATAAATATTTTCAACCATAAGAATTTTATGCTTCATGTTGAGTATGGAGTTTGTCAGGAAGAAACATCTCACGAAAAACATCTTTGAGGCAAATTGATGATCTCTCCTGTCGAAGTGGGAATCTTCAAATTCTCTCTTCAAGTCCTGTCTCTTATACACATCTAGATGTGTATAAGAGACAGAAATCTCGTGTCTGCAACCCTACAATCCTCTTGATGAGTCCCCTGTATTTTGAAAATTGGGCAACCAGGTCAACCAAAGAGACAATCGTTGCATCATCATTTTCTACGGTGACAAGGAGTGAAGAAGTGCTGATATTAAATGTCCTTTCTTTATAACAAGGAGACGACTGCTACCAAGTTCTCGTTTCCTTTTTTGAGTTCCAATCTCGGCAAAACCACGTGGAATGGTCGTTCCTCGTATTTCAATGAGGCAAAACATACTTCCAACTACTGGGAATGGTCGGAAGACGTACTTGTGAGACACAAAGAGACACTCTTGAGACAATCATGTCTATGATGCAGTTTACATGTCACGCTACTCATATGATCGTTACGACAATATCTTGTGCGCCTTCTACAATCTGATGCCCCTTGAACGATGGAAAAATCAGTTCCCACTTCGACAGGAGAGATATCAATTTCCCTTTGGTAGATTTATAGACTCCTTGGTCTTTCTATCTACGGCTCATTTTACATCATGGTTGTGCCTGTCTCTTATAGAACTTATCAACATATAATGGACTGTCTCTTATTTGCATCTAGATGTGTATAAGAGACAGAAATAGCTTTTCAGAACATTACTCCCATTGCTATCAAAGCTAATCATGAAGGAGTTCATATTAAGGATTGGGTGCAATTTTGGTTCCAAGGACAAGCTAGATACTGAACTCTACCTCTAAGGGGTCAAAGATGAAGCACCAACTCAAAGCCCAAGAAGGCATTCAACCTATCTCGGAAGCGTGGACAATTCTTACTTGCTAAAGATCAACGTTGAACACATCCCTTTTGACATGTTGAGCATGAAAGATTCTCTAACGAGCGAAGTGTACGTATTAAGCAAATTATGTCCTGCTGGATTTTCAAATTCTTCTTGCCAAGTAGGGAATGGATCATGTAGACTTAAGTGTCATCTAGATGTGTATAAGAGACAGGCATGAGCTAAAACGATGGACAGCAAATCCGTACTAGCGATATCTCTGACGACTTAAGAAAAGTCGGTCAAGCTCCAAACTTATGAGAGTGCCCAGCCGTCTATCCATTTCACTATGTCTATGCATAGATTGGTCAATACTTCGACACTTATCACATAAATGATCGAACAAAATTATTATGTCCGAATGACTAAATTCAGTGGCAAAAAAATGGCACAATTCTACAATACTATAGATGCAGCAGACATCATTAAGAATATGAACCTGTCAACCTTTCTTAGACTATGCTTGGCTAAAAAAGTTACAAGGGAAAAGTCCTTATAGATGGTAGAAATCTAACCTTGCAGCACACGAAATACTTCATCAGTCAAAGGTCATGTTTCTTGATCTTTTGACGGGACAATATCTTCATCATCGAGCAGTATGACCCACATAGATTTAGTAGGCAATTTGGCTTTTGCCAAGATATTCCAAACAACTTGAAGGAGATAGCTCACACCTACACCTTGGGAGAAATTGTCTAGCTGTGGGAGTCCTCAATTCATACAACAACACATTCTATCATGATCATACCCTCACAAAGACGGCATTTGTTAGTTACAAAGGAGTATGATACTTGTTGGTTGATAAGAACAAAGAGTGTTCAGCAATCATCAAATTTAGTGTCAAAAGAATGAATGAGAATGAAACTCAAGATGCACAAGTAAAAACACCCTCATCAAAGAGACCCAAGCACACTGCCTCTCCAAAGAATTCAAAGCATGGAAAGGATGACCATGAAGCATCTAAGAAAAAAAAAGCCAGGACAAATGTCATCTAAGAAGATTGTAGAGACAAGGATGGACGAGGCTTTCCAAAAGCTCATAGCAGTAGATGAGCCTTCTTCAATGAAGCAAAAAGGCCAAAATCATGTATTAACTAGCTTGAGAGGAAAGCAAATAACGGAGATGGGATGACCTATTTTAGTCAAACAAACAGATGGCGAGGCTCCAAAGGTTATTGAAACACCTTTATCGAAAGGCATCGAGGATATGGAGATAAATATCAATATCATTCCTACAAAGGATCATAAAATCTTCTCGAACTCAACTTCTAGGAAAGCATCAAAAAATAATGGGATCAAGATATTGATGATAGAGAATTTGTTCAAGTAGAAGATAGATAGTTCTTAAGAAAGAAGCAATAAAGATTGTCCTTGGAATCAAGAAAAAGTCCTTTCCTTCGAGTTTGGAAACTATTTCTATTAATTCATCATTTTCCAAAATCACACTTGCCTCAAAGATGTCACCAAGAGAACTGGCTGAATACGTAACTATACCAAGGACTTCAAGCATATATTTTTTCCTTCTTTCCTTCAGGCGTCTTGATATTCCTAACTCTTTTTTACCTTTTTAGCTCACCTCACTTGAAGCATCTATGGAAGAATTTGGAGACCATTTGTTTGGTAATCAAGACATTATCATTAGTGAACCAAACACGCATGGAGAATTACATGAGCATATTGATGGCAATCCAAATATCCTTGGAACAATAATCAACAAGCTAGTAGAGGATCCTTTGCCTACCCAATCAAAAATGCAATTGAACTACCATGGAAATCTCCACAAGCAAGCTATCTTATACACCATCCTCTGAATTTCATGGCCGCAAGGTGATATGACCATGCCAACGAAATACATACAAAACCTATAGAAAGAACTTTGCAATGATATCTCATACATTTCCGCAGACCAAATCTTTTCTTTGGAGGAATGTGTTAATGAATTAATTGAAGAAATAACAAGAATAGACTCTTTAATTGCCCTTTGTCTAAGAGACTCTCCAGTAGACGAAGATTCTTGCCAAGACCAAGAAGTATGATTCTTCAAGATCTTCAGCATCGGAGAAAATTTCAAGAGAGGCATATACAAAAATTCTCTCCAAGGCAAATGCAAACCTTTTGGAAGTCAAGGCAATGGTGGAAAAAGTAACCAACCATCTACAAAGTCTTTAAGGAAAACAAGAATCTACTGAGGATAAAAAAGATCTTGATGATTCCAAGAAGGCATTTTTAATAATAAAGACATTAATTACTTTTCCTTATCTTGTGATTCTCTTTTATCAAAACAAGTAAAATAACTAATATTTATGAATTTAATTTGAAATATTGTTTCTATAACATTTTTCTTTAAGTATAAGAGACAGTTCCAAAATGGAGTGTAGCTGAACTTAGAAGTTACCCTCTAAGCTTGCCTATGGAACCAAAAAGGAAATCAAGTCACAAATAGTTCCTTTTTTGTGAAAAAAATATGAGAGGTTTGCCGTTCACAGTTTAACTTCTTGCAGGCCAAGAGTATCCATGTTTACTACCTTAGACTTAGGGCACATCTTCAAGTTTAACCGCATATTACACCATTGATGGTTGCTGTCCATCGTTTTTTTTCATGCGGGTCAGGAGAAATATTCAGTTTAGGCTCGTGCATCAAGAAGCTATGCAAACCATGCGTAGTATTACTTCAAATATTTGCCGTTGGTGGGGCCAACCCTTAATCCATCTTCAACGATCTACTAGTATCAGTAGTGCCATTTGTATAGACTTTTTGGACAATATATGGACCATCCTATTTTGAGACAAAGTTCCTTTGGCCTCCATGTATAAAGACGATTGGTCTTTGAACAGTAAGGACTATATAACCAACTTGAAAAGAGCGCGGCTAAGCTCGCTTATTGAATACTTTGGAAAGGTGAGCTTGGTAACACTCAAATCTTTGCTTGAGCTTCCTCTTTTCTCATCAAGTGCTTAGACTCTTCAAGATGAAGGCGAGCATTGTCTTCCTTATTAAGTCCTTCTTGCATAGCAATCCTTAAAAAGGTATTTGACATTCGAGTGGAAGAACTGCTTCGACACCATAGACAAAAGTTGTCCTATACGCCCAAGGAGCTTCACCAATCCTTTGATGCCAATCTCTTTTTGACTTATCGACAACCTATTTTTGCAAATTGAATGGAGTTTTGTTAAAAACCTCGACAAGTCCATTTGCAGCAGCATAATATATAGAAGAATTATGTTGCTTAAAACTAAACTTCTCACAAAGCTTGTTCATTGCAGCATTGCGGAAGGGTTTTCCATTATCGGTGATAACATATTATGTTATCTCACCCCGTATCGGTAGATGATGTTCACGCGAATGAAATCAACCATATTGGGCGGGGCTTCTCTTAGAACCCTGGCTGATTTGTGTCTCTTAGATGTGTCTGCTGTGACAGATACATAGTAGGACCATTACCAATACACTTCTGGTGGTATATCTTTATCCTATCTCCAAGCTTTTTCAAATGACCATTTGGTGTTGTAGGATATAACTGTTTTACACACTAAATAGTTTTCTTATAGTAGATGAAGTGGGGTACATGACGACGAATTTCAGTTCTTCTCTTTGCGTCATCAAGTAAATTTTCATAATTGATGTAATCAATTATTCGTTGACGCCAATCTTTCCTCTCCACTTCATAGATAGAGACCATACATCTAGTGTTTATTCTTTCAAATCAATATTGTTGAAAATAAGAAGGCATGATACAACTTTAACATATGGGAATTTGAGACAGTTGATTAGGTAGGATGAGCATAGAAGCCAATTTTGGTAAGGAGTCATCTTGTTGATTTTCCTTCTTGGAACATGTTATATAATCACATTACCTAGCCACCCCATTAGTTGCCTAGCATAGTTGTAATATGGCATTAGCTCAGGTTTCTTGACTTTATATTTACCAAGGAGTGATTGATGCCAACTTGGAATCTCCAAAACTCTAAGTTGTAATTGCTTTATCAACCGCTATTTCAAGAACAAGAATAAGTGCTTGATACTCGCGACATTGTTTGAACATTGGTGTGTTAAAGTGAATGAATATGGCAATACATCTCATTTGGAAGTGACAAACACTACTCCACTCGGCCCACTCCTCAATGTGCGGCTTGGACAAAGTACTTTGTCCAAGACAGAAGCACTTTGACTCTTATACACATCTAGATCAAGTATATTTGGATTGCAGATCAATCTGTCTCAACAGTATGGAATGATTAGCCAAGAAGTCAACCAACACTTGTTCTTTGACAGCTTTCACAGGAACATAAACAATTTCAAATTGTTAAATTTCAAGGTATCACCTTGAGAGATGACTCGACAACATTGGCTTAGTCATAACATACTCGATCGAATTCACCTTGGATATCAGATGGATAGTATGAGTTTGAAAGTAATGTTTTAACTTTTGTATGGAAAATATGAGAGCCAAGCATGTTACTTCTCAATTGGCAAATAATTTAACTCATTTTGTGTCATCATTCGGCTCAAATAGTATAGTACATTTTCTTTGCCTTCATCATTTCTTAGGTAAGTAATACTCCGACAGACCGTTCTTGTATAGCGATATAAAGACCTAAGAAATGATGAAGGACAGGAACAACTAACGCGGACGATTTCGTGAGGTATGATTTTATGCTTTTGAAAGCATTACTACATGCTTCATCCCACTCAAAGGTACACCATTCTTCATCAAATGGTAAAGGATTGACTTTTTTATGCCTGCTTGGAGATAAATCATCGAAGATAACTTCTTCCTTGCAATTTTTCAACTCATGAATGTTGCATGGTTCGGGCATCCTCAAGATAGCATTGATTTTGGATTAATCAATCTCGATTTCTCATTTGTGTACAATAAAACCAAGAAACTTTCCAGAGGTAACTCCAAAAGCGCATTTCAAAGGATCATCTTGAGTTGGCATCTTTGGAGTCTTTCGAACGCCATTCCAAGATCTTGAATATGGTTAATTTTGCTTCTTCGATTTGGCAATGAGATCATCAGCGTAGTACTCTACATTCTTGTATAGAAGCGTGTCATCAAAAATCTTTTGCGTGGCCCTTTCATATATAGCTCTCGCATTCTTCAAGCCAAAAGGCATACTTTGTGTATAAGAGCCTTTGCAATTAAATTGATCTAGTTTCATCCGAGAAGTAAAATACCCAACATGAATCAATCCCGATAATCCATCTATAATGGATAAGGCTTTATAGCCAGTTGTGGCATCAGCCATGGATTTAGCAATAGGAAGAGAAAAGTCATCTTTCGTACAAGTTTTGTTGAGATCTTGAAAGACAACGCAAACATGGATTTGTACATTCTTCTTTCTCACAGGGACTATGCTTGAAATTCATGTTGGGTATTTTACTTCTCGGATGAAACTAGCTGGCTAAAAGCATCTTTGAGCTTGTTTAACAGGTCTCGTACCTCGCTTAATGGACAAGTGGTGAACAACAATTCTTGGATCCAAGCCAAGCACCTCTTTGTAATTCCAAGCGAAGACAACCTTCAATTCGAGCAACAATTCTACTCATATGCTCGTTCCTCTTCAAGAGTTAGCAAGTACCTATGTAGATTGGAGAAGGATCCTCATTTGTGCCAAGGTTGATTTTTCTTAATTCATCAATGATTGCAATCATGCCTTTCTCCAATTCAAGAGAAGCATCTTCAGCATCTTTTTCTTCAAGAGGCTCTTTTTGTCAAATAGTGATATGGAAATTCTATCTCTATTAAAGCTGTCTCTTATACACATCTAGATGTGTATATTCCTTGATAGTGATATGATGCGTATTATCCCTTTTAATTGCTAGACGCACAGGAGAAGGTGATCTATACCCCAGTCCCATTGATGGATTGTTGACAGCATATCCTTTGTCTTTCAACATCTTTTGGGTAGAAGTCATGCCATGTGCCTTTTCTCCAGTAGTCTTTGCGGGAATCTTGCCCAAAGTTCCTTTCTCCTTGGGATCGTAACTAGCCTTTATAAGCAACTTGTATGCGTTTGGATCAAATCCCTCTCCGGTTCACTTTGTAAGTAATGGATTGTACTCTATTTTGGACTCTGCTTTTGGCCAAACAAAGCCACAAGGCAGACTTCTACCCAAAAAGTTGAAAGATTAAGGAGTAATAATATTGAGGCAGTTTCTGTTTGAGTCGCATCTGTCATGTAGAAATTTGACCATCTTTTCTCTTTGGGTAATGGAACATAGCGTAAGAAGTTTGACCTGTGATTGAGAAACTTCTAGATGAAGATCCTTCTCATGTGTTATCTTGTAGGTAGAATTTAGCATCGGAAAGTAACTCTTGGCTTGATGAAAGCTTATTATCGGCAACTACTTTCTTTATCACGCCGTTAATAATACTTGAAATATTGGTAGAGTTGATGTGCACTTTTCCGTGCTATCCATGGTCTTCCAAGAAGCATATGCTAAGATGTTTTAGCATCATAGCATGGAAAAGTGCACTTGAGGGTAGATCGCCAATTAATAAATCAAGTCATATAAGACCAGTGGCTCTTTGCCCCCTTGATTGAATCCTTGGATCATGATACAGTTTTGTGAGAGTTCATTACTTGTGATTCCAAGCTACTTCATTGCGCATAAAGGTATTATATTCATTGCAGATCCTCCATCCAGAAGTATTTATTTACTTTTTGTTCATGTGCATGGCCATTTACAAACAAGGGTCGATTGTGAGCTTTTATCCCAAGCAATAAATCTTCATCATAAAAAATGATCGTTTCTACACATTCCTCGGGGACTTTATTAATGAATGTCATATTTCATGTCAAATTCTGGATCAATTTCATCATCATTGATGTTCACAACAGGCATAATTCTTATGCGTTCGCATCTCTTATATGTGTTGGCATTGCGAGAGCTATATATGCAATAGATCAACAATCCTTTTGAAGCTATTGCACCACTTATATGGATTGATGATGAAATTGTTCTTCTTTTGGACTTTCTTTTTGCAAAGAACATTTTCACCACTCAAAATTTTGGTAGTAGATTAGTCTTTTGTGCTTTAACTTTTTGGCTCTTTTTTTATGTGACAAGCGTCCCTCCTTCGTCCATACTAATCACTTGTGGCATCATCATCCTTCAAAAGTTCTTTAGATCTAATGGCTGCACTTGCTTTAACTGCTCAGGCAAAGCCTTACCATTGAGATGCTGTCTCCACCAAGTGGATCTTCTTTCTTATAACACCATGTAAGGATGACCAACCAAGCGAGTAGTTATAGATGGATTCTAGGGGTCATTAACTCGCCTAACTTTCTCTGACCGCTTCATCTCAAGGAGCTCAATGATTTTGGCTTTGAGCAGATCATCAAACATGCTTCAAAGATTGGAGTCGAGGAAAGAGTATTCTTTCTCTTGCATCTCCCTTAGTGTAGGTTTTCTTCGTGGCCTACCTTGTGTAGGCTCTACCTTTTCGGAGAAATTTGTCTCGATCTTAACAGGTGCAGTATTTGTTATCATAATTTCTTTGTTTGTGGACCTGGGAGAAGACTTACCCACTTTCTTAATGTCTCATTTTTCTTTATTCTTGCAAGGATCAGGAACAAGCAGCTCTTGATTTCCCAGGTCAATTTCAAAACTGTAAGCTTTCGTGGCCAATTTCTCGAAAGTCGGAGGTTAATGTGCATGCCTTATAGGATATAATGAAATCCCTACTTTATACCTTGAATGCATATCTCAATAGCGGATATCTCAGAGAGTCAGTCTCTGCAATTAAGGTTTAAAATCCTCTATAGATCAATATAATTGACAACTAGTTCATCTTTCCATTAATGGATGTTTGGAAGTTCAGTTAGAGTTCTAGTTCTCTCAGTGCTATAGAACTGGGTGAGAATTCTTACTCTACTTGCTCCTAACTATCGATTGAGTCGGCTTCAAGATCAGTGTACCAATCGAAGGCATTACTTTATAGTGAGAGGACAAATTGCTTGACCAGCAAATCACCATAAGTTCCAACATTGTTACATGTCTCAACAAAGTGCACCACATGCTATTTCAGATTTCCTTTATCGTCAAACTGCTGAAACTTTGGTGATTGATATCGTAAGGCATCAACAAGCCGTCGATTCTTGCGAGAATAAGACAAAGCATATAACCCTAATCGATTCTTGGCTACACCTTCATATGAAGTCAGCTGATCAAGCCTTCAATTATGAAGGAGGTTCAATTGATTAAACATGTCTCATATACCATCTAGATGTGTATAAGAGACAGCCTTTCCTTGTTAGGTATTAAGAGTTTCAGCTTCTTGATATCCACCAGGTGCCTTTGAATCAATTTGACTTCCTTCGGCTGCATCGTTATTCTTATTGATGAGTTGAGTGATGATGGCATCTTGATCTTGTATATGCTTCATCATTGTTTCTATCATCCTGGTTAAGCTTGGCACTTGATCCTCTAGAGTTGAGGTTTGCATTACCATAGTGGGCTTAACCAAGCTAGCTCTTACACCATTGACATCTAACTGTGTATCTCAGACAGCTTTAAGAGGATCCAAGGATTCAATCAAGGGGGCAAAGAGCCACTGTCATTTGTCTATAAATTAATTTAATTGTCATATATAAGGTCCAATTAAATAATGCCATATGTCATGTATATTTTGGAATATTGGTTAATTTAAAATCAATTATATTGCTCCACATGTCAAGATGAGGTGGTTCAAAGAGATGGAAGGTAGAGACTATCCCACCGAGCGTGCCAAAATTGGTGTGCAATGAAATATTACAATAAGATGTTTAAACAAACAAGAAATATAGCGATAAAAATATGAATATATGAATATATGAGTACAGGGTTACAATATCTAGGATATTCTCTATATGTAGAGAAAATTCTTTCGATTATTTACTTTAGGACACGATCTGAGGGTCTTCAGATCGTGTTTAAAGTAAATAATCGATGAAGTAGCTACTACTCGCTTCAATACTGGAAATGATACTTAAAAGGGTGACCCCTATTTATACATGTATGGGAGGGGAGCAAATTAGAAAACTTGTAGTATATGTATAATCTCTTTACTTGCATAACAAGAAACAAATTTCTATTTCTAACACATATGTCTGACGCTATGTTCCAACTGTCTCTTATACACATATTATCTCCTTATTTTAATTTATTAATAGCAAGAGATACATATTAGTGTACATATATCTCTATTGGCCAAGTCTTGCAGACATGTGATGATGGCACAATTTAATTGGAAGAGTGACACAAATACATTTGATTGGTTGAACCAATCATCTTGACATGTGGAGCAATATAATTGATTTTAAATTAACCAATGTTCCAAAATATACATGACATATGACATTATTTAATTGGACCTTATATATGCCAATATAAATTAATTTATAGACAAATGATAATTCTTGTTGAAATAAAATTTCATTGTCTACAAAATATTTTGTCTGTACTCGCCGAATTGCCTGAAGAGGTTTTAGAAGACCAAACATAAAGAAACGAAAAAAGAAAGAACATCCACTTGGTGACTTGCCAAAGAACATAGGCTATGCAGGAGCAGTTCTCACCAGTTTCTAGGTAGATGAAAAAAAGGGAAGAAGAGATGAAAAAGAGAATAAAAAATGGTGAATATGGGAAATACCCACCCATTACCATGTCATATGATTTAAGAAGCAAGAACTTGGGATACCACGTCCTCTTCCCAAGAATGACCAGGAATAGTCTATCTAGTCTGGATCTTCTCTATCTAATATTTGAAACATAGGAACAAAGGATGAAAACGTAGACTTCTTCCATCACTCCACCTTTATTATAGAGCACCCAGAGATAAGAAAATCACCAGCATGAATGGAAACCAAAGGCCAAGCTTCAGAGTCCGAACAAGCTTGATCCAGTATCTACTTTCTCTAATACACATCTAGTAGATCTATAAAGAAGTGGCTATTAGATGCTTTTCCTGTTAATGTTAAAAGCAACCAACAAATATTGTCGCACATTTTTTGGAAATACTTCTCGATAAGTGAAAAAGCTATTTTGAGTAGTAAGCAAACTCTTAATAAGTAAATCCTCAGGTTTACCCTATAATTGATCAGAGACTCGTGCTTGGTAAACAAACACAAACAAATCAAGAACCAAGGAGTCCATGGATTATGGATGATTAGAGGTTAGAACAATTCATAAATCAAGATCCAAGAGTCCACGAATGATAGAAGCTCAGAGGTTAGAACATCTAGGCTTAGTGTTTCTAATGATTCTTAGTTTATGAATTATTTTAACATTTGAGCATCCATCATCCGTTGACTCTTGGGATGATAGATGTTCGGAGGTTAGATCAATTCATAAGTCAAGACCCAAGAATCCATGAATGATGGATGCTCGGAGGTTAGAACAATTCATGAATCTAAACTCTGAGTCCATCATTGATGGACACGCAAAGGTCTAATAATTCATACCAATATTCATCTGTCCTCTAGATGTGTATATCAGACCAAGAACCAAGAATCCATGGATGATGGATGTTCGAGATTAGATAAATTCATAAATCAAGACCCAAAAGTTCACGAATGATCCATGTTTAGATTGTCAAATCAATTCATAAATATTTAGGGATCAGATTAACTCTAAATCTTATACAAAATCTAGATGGATAACGGAAGTTCAAAGGCGAAGAGGGAAAAAATAAAGCTTTGACGATTAACAAGAAAGGAAGTGGGTTAATCAGCCTTCGATTCATGTACATTTAGGGCTTATACCTATATCTGAACCCATTTTGCATCAAGAATAAATGCCTAGTGATTTATAGCCCCACTCATGGTAAAACGAATGAAGAAGTTAACACATTAAAGTTTGTATTAAGTGAACAAATTATCAATAATTGAGTATACTTTTGTACAAGCAAAGATCTATTCAAATTATAATTCCACCATTAAAAGGATAGAAGAAAAGCCGTTCAAAGTACAATATTATAATCCTCTTATACAAAATTAATGAATACTTGGAAGAAATAGTATTTCATTACTGGAATTTATCTTCTGACTATTGGAAAATGTCAAGGAGCAAAAATGGGCCTGATTCCGATATATTAGAGATATAATTAGTATCAGGAAATAGAAAAGTAATAAGCATTCCAACCAAAGCCTGAACAAAAAAATCCAAGTTATAATTCATTAGAAGATCCATGTCAAAAGATTCTACAGATAATAGCATATCAGAAAGATAAACTACCTTAGAAGAATGTCCTTGCTCAGCATCGATCGTGGAACACTTGGGCAGGACGTTATGGAGTAAGCTCTGTGCTGTATGAGTTGCCCTAAAGAGATCTCGTAAAGCCTCTACAGACTCCTTGGATACTGAAGGGTCAAGCAGTTTGCTTGACAGCCATCTCATAGGCTTGTTTGGAAGTTTCATCCTTGCAAGCACAATGGCATCCTTGAAATTGAGCATGTGAGCTTCCTCACAGAGGTACAAAAGATCATTCTCTACAACAGATAGAGTCTCTTAAACACATCTAGATGTGTATAAGAGACAGATATTGAGATCATCTATTCGCTATTGAAGTATCGTTTTCTACTGTCAACCTCTCAGCTTTTTCCTTATAAGACTCAATTTCATTATGAGCCATCTTCAATATTTGGGCAAAAGTGTATCTCACATATTCCAACTCAAATTGGTGCCACTTTTCAATCTCTTCCCTAAGAGTACTTAAGGCAGATCTGTTAGCTATCATATCTAGCTTCTTAAGAGAAAACGAGTTTTAACTTTATTTTGTTCAAATCTTCAAGTTACTTCGACATGATCAAGGTTTATGTTCCAAATATCGGTTATGTCTCTAATATAAGAGACAACATAGACATGTTTGAAATGACCAACAAAGTTTTAGATGACTCTGGCACATGTCTCAGATACCATCTGCAGATGTGCCTCCCAGACCATTTCTGAGAGGCAGAGGTTGCATATGATCTCTGAATGAAAACAAATTGTTCCTTATACACAGCTAGAATCTTCTGCAAGAGACAGTCTCTTCTCAGAAATGGTCACTAGGCAGAGGCTGTCTCTTATACACATCTAGATGTGTATAAGAGACAGTCCTAGTACTATTCTTGCCTAAGTACGCTTAAAAAGATTGGTGGATAGAAAGTCCAAGCAATAAAGACACATCCAGTGACACGGAAGTCAAAGCAAAAGTGAACACGTCGGGGACTCATGCCGATTAAATAAAATTCTGGAAAGTAGAAACTGGATAAAGTGATTACTCGGGACGTAATTTCCTAGCACTAAACTGTCCCATGAAAGAGTTCTAGACCTGATCAGAGCACTACCCTAGTTGAGGGACTCTGGATAATACATAAAGTGTTCACCCGTTAGATTAATGGCACGTGTCCAGCTACACACTATAAAGGTAGTCATGTAATAAGAGCCAACTTGGGCTAATATCTTTGTACATTCGTGTAAGAAACTTTGCCTATAAATACTTGTCAACCTCGTATAAACAAGATATGAAAAAAGGAGGCAAGTGTACAAGCCCAACTAAGAATCATTAGAAACACTAAGCCTACGGGCCACTTACATACTTTCTTTCTTGTCTTCCATATTCTACGAGACATCTTACCTCTCAACTCCCTGGTGTTTCGTCCAGAAAATTTTTTTTTTGAGCACTTGAACAATATGAGAAAAAAGGCAGAGCAACTAACCAGGAGAAGACTAACCTAATTATCTTGATGCCTCAATTCTCATTCTGCATCCCTTGTAGATGTACTAGGCTTGGGTTTAGGGTGTATGATAATTTTTCCATGAAGAGGGAGATTTTTTTATGCAATCTTTCTCACCCCTAATATCATAAACTAAAATATTATCTTCAATTAAATAATCCACAGCCAATATTCATTGAGATGATAATTATAGTATGTTTTTCAAGAATGGACATGCGAAAAAGTACTAAGGAAACTATATTTAGATGTGTATAAGAGACAGGGGCATTTTCCAATACCTAGATGCTAATATGCCCATCCTGTACTATTTAACAAGAGAGAACTGATTAAAGTTGTAGGAAAAAGGCCAAATATCGTTCCAATCCAAAAACATGTTCTCTGAGATCATAACAGTTTTGATGTTCTCACTTTCCATCTCGATGAAAACTATTTCAAAATAGCCATATCTAAAGATATACAGCATATCATGAATCTTCCATGAGATCAATCCCTTGCCCCTTTATGTCACTACTTCCCAATTTTGACTACAACTAGGAATATCAAGAAATCTCTAGTTGAGATTAGTTCAAATAGTCAAAACTCTGACCTGCAAATTTTGTTCTTTTCTTGTAATCACGAGGCCAATTTGTCCTTGTTGATATTTGGAAGATAAATTAGCCTCATGTCGAAGCATTCTTGATCAGGTGAATGGGGCACATAAAGTACTCGTTTTGTCGTAGGTTTCCTAATATGATAGCTATTAGACCTGTTGTTTTTCTCAAGTCCTAGTCACATCGTTGGTAGTTATATATTATACCTTACGATACATTTTTCAAGTGTAATAAGAGAATTTCATCGTACACTTTTTCTTCTATAACTTGTCCATAAAAACCTTTTGACTTTATGAATCTCTGAATATCCTTTAAATAGTACAGGATCTGTCTCTTATACACATCTAGATTTGAGCAAGTCCTTCACGGGCAACCTTAAATATTTTAGTACTGCCTATATCAGAAGGCAAGAAGAAGGACCTACTTTGTCGTTGCATCTTGCTCTCAGGCTCACTATTCTTGGCAGAACAAAACTCTTCCTAGTACAATATATCTCAGTAATTGATAGTATGCCTTTGATGGTTCTTACTAATGAATAGAATAAAATTAACGAAATACCTAATGGATCGGAGGGATTTGAATGAATTTTGATTTCAAAGTCAAATAATGAATTTTAAATTCATTGAAACTTTGTTTCATTTCAAACATGTCTATTTCAAATCCATTCATTAAAAGTCCTTGCAACAATCTAAATTCACTCATTCACACGGACCTTGCATCAAAGAGGATTTCGGGAAAATAAGAACAAGATAATGAGATAAAGAGCATATGCACGTTAGAGTTTGAATAAATCCAATGAAGGCATAAACAACAATCCCATGAGATAAGACAAAACATAAAACACAAAATAAACCCTTAAATTTCATGAGATAAGAGACTCAAATTTCCTTGTTACGACATAACTTGTTAAAATACAAAGATTCACATGCATGATTTCTTTCAATTTTTTCTTCCAATTCGGCCAAATATAAAGATTCACATAAAACTTTTTCAACAAGGGTCTTTAAACATATTAATAGTACCAACAACAATAGACCATGAACATAACACTTCAATCATGCATAGACAAAATAATAATAGTAATTAAGATCTAAGTCAATGTTTCAAGAAGCTAAAAACATTCCACTTTAGATGATTTATTCTGCGACAATTTCTTTACATCTAGTTGATCTCCAAGGCAAGAATTGTCCTTGTATTTAGGAGTTATAAAAAATGAAGACTCCTAGTCTAGCAATATTGCCATTAGGCACTATTACATGGATGGTGGTAGAATTAGATAGGTCGCTTTTTATGATTGAAATTAGTTGTTTAGAATCATTATTTAGGCTTAACATTGTGTAGTTAAAAAAGTATTAAGTATTATAATTATTTTACCTACAATTTTCTAATCTTATTAAATAATTGCATTCTTATCTAAAAAAAGAAATTGATAAGTAGTCAATTCCTAATTTTATTATTTTTTCTTTCCTATATGACTCTTACTCTCCCTAAAATAAGAAGTTGATAAACCCTAAAAACAGCATTCGAATAGACAAATGGTCTCTAGGCAGAGGTCTTTATGGATCCAGAAGGAATACAAACTGTCTCTTATACACATCTAACACTAATGCACGATTCTATTAGAGTTCCAAATTTAAGCGTACTACCAACGATGGACTAGGATGGGAGACCCCTGAGAAGTTATCATGTTGCACCTCTTTCTTTATTTTGGGAGAACTCCTGTAAGTTTATACACATCTTTAAACACTTGCAATTATTCTGGACAAGTTTCGCATGATTTGAGACTTGGGAGACCATGAAACCATACATCTTTTAAGAAAACTTACTAAGAGATACCGTGATAAGAAAAAAGATTTGCACATGATTTTTATTGATCTTGAAAAGGCATACTATAGAATTCCTAGAAGTTATATCCAAATATCAACAAGGAAAAATTATCATACACCGTAAACCCAAGCCTAGTATATCTACAAGGGCTGGTTATACACATCTGAAAACATAAGAGACAGTTGACACAAGATGAATAAGTCTTAGACTTATCTAAGATTCAACTTTAACTGCTTTTGGAGAAATCTTTATTGTTAAAATTGAAAATGTAAGATGTTTGCAAGTGAAGTCTCTTATAGTATTTAGATTCAATTTTTCAGACAGATAATATTCTCAATCTCTATTCCACATCTAGATCTAACCTGTTTGTATAAGATAATGGAATATTTCGATTGGAGACTACCATCACATTTGGAAAATTCTTTTAAGTTAAGGGTAAATTTTATGAGGCGGCTATCAGGCTAGCGATACTTTATGGGTGCAGAATATTGGGTAGAATTCGCACATAAGTAAAAGATGAGAATAGCATAAATACGAATATTAAGATGAATGTGTGGGTATACTAGGATAGACAAAATGCAATCATATTCGAGCACCTATTAATGAAAGATGAGAGAAAGCCATTTAGGTAGTTAGGCATGTCTAAGACAGTCGTGAGGCCTTTCTTTAAAGAGTAGTTAACGTAAAGAGGGTAGAAATATCTAAAAGACTTGGTGATAATTTGTAAGAAAGATATAGCCATCTAAAAATTAAAGATGTTCA